>JAOPSE010000013.1:35201226-35284352 GCA_029449295.1 Zea luxurians | reverse complement strand
TATATATGCTATTTTATTGCACTTAATATTTGTAGGCTTGTACTGTGCACTTAAGTGTAGGAGTTGTTTGAAACCATAGTTGCATGAACTCAGGATTCCATTTAAGATGGATACTAGTATGCTAGGTCGAGTAGCTACTTTGCTAATTAGGGATCTCGGTAGAAGTCGAGTGATTTTTTCTAGCACTCGCGCAAGGTCAGGAATTGGTTGTATCAATTTTTATATCGTAACGATGATGGTCTGTGGAAAACGATCCATGGGGATGCGTTGTCTACAAGACGGAAATTGGAATAAGGATTAAGGTGTGGTACCATGTGTCAAGCATTTGAACGTACTAAACGCATGCCGAGAAATATGGTAAATCGTTAAGCCTAGTACCTGAGTGAACCTGCTCGCAGATTGCCCTCCTCACGCGACCTGAGATGTGGTCTCCCATTCCGATTATGGTGGGTACAAGTGCAGTCACTGCACGATGGCAGTCAAGGTCAGTGAGGCATTGTACGCTAAGGCGGTGAGCCCCTTTCTGTTGACGGGGAATCGATGGGACGGTTGGTGTGTGTGGGGACGGAGTGCCTCACCACGTCGTGTGTTTAGGTTTACCTTGCAAGGATAAAAACTCGATTTAAATCGTCTGCTTCTTGCAGCTAATGAGACTGCTTGATCCATGCTGCTACATTGAGTAATAAGTGGAAATGAGTTGACTGGCAAAGATGTTGATTGGTAAAAATGTTTGATACCATGTATGATTAGCTAGGTACACATCTAGTCTAAAGGATTCTACTAAAACTTGAAATGTTAAAACTTGTTTTTAGACTCAGCTAGTGCTTTTGGCAAACCAAACCCTCAGCTAAACAGCTGCATGTCTAGAGATAGAGGAGTAGACTCCTCACCGGGTAAGTCTAGTTGAGTATTAGTATACTTAGCCTTGCTTGTGGCATAATTTTTATAGGTTCTCTGGAGGATATGGTTGCTGGAGTGACTTGGCCGTCCATCTTGCCACCGGGTTGGACAGTCGAGTGGGACCCTACCTCAGCAGAGGAGGAGCATGAGGAGTGATGGGCCAGGCTTCCCCATCCTTTCGTTTATTTACCGTTAGATATATTCCGCTGCATTCCGAACAATGATCACTACTTTTGATAAACTCCAATGATGATGTAATAATCTTAAGTACTTCCTTAATGTATGGCTTTATGCTTTATTGTTTGCTCTATGCCTCACCTTCGAGTGAGTACGTGGTACTTGATCTTGTTAGTGGCCTTATCGGACTAGATCCGAGGGACTGACGTTTTATTCCTATTTAAGTGTGGTCTAGCCTCTAAGGTGGGACTTAGGCACTTAAGTTGGAATAATTCGGGCTGTTCCGCCACAGGCTTGTTGCGCCGGTCTACACCCTCACCCTCTTGCGAATGAAGCGGTCCTCACCGTCGGCCACCAACCAAGCCTCATGGCGTGCTTAGGCTCCAACCGCACTAGTGGAGCCTAGCAAACAAGCTAGTAAGGTCTATGCCTTCATCAACCTTAGCATGACGGAGGTGGTCCTCTGGCTACGATGAGCACTCCCATTTGCTAGGGGGCATACAAAGGCAAGGCCATGACCCACGATTGGCTCATGGTGATCATCGCCCTCAACCAAGCTCGGTCTATGGCCTTGCCCAAGGTAGCTATCAGTCGTGGTTGCCCCACTAAGGGAGCCACCACCAACATCGGTAGTGTTTCAAGGGCAGGGCAGTGCCAAGACCTACATGGTCCACTACGTCGGCCTACTACTAGGCCCCACATCGCCAAGGCCTAGCTTGTCAGCCATGACACAAGCCCATGGTGTTCTAGGTACGCTGTGTCGACCAGCAGCTCGGGACCCATAGCATTTGGGGTAGCCATCGTCGGCTCCCAACATGCTCCACCTTTGGCCATCACTAACCCAACACATGCTGCTACTTACCCTTTGAGTCTAAAGGATAGCAGCATGCCGACGAAACAAAAAAGGGAGTGGAGCCAACATCAGTTATGACAGCATCAACCTTGCCACAACAAATGTAGCCTGTCAGTCATGGGAGACTCTCACAAGGACATTCCACACACTTCGAAAGGGTTCAATTCTAGCACCAAGACTCAACTTGTCAGCCACAAGCTTCATGGTGTTTAGGGTAGCAGCCAACGACCTCCGCCAGGTTCTATCTTTGTCCATCACCAAGGTAAAACGAGATGCTGCTTACCCTTCAAGTCAGACGCACAACAGAGCTCAGGCGGTTTTAGGTCAGCCTCATACCTTCCATCTATAAGGTAGCATGAAAATAAACTCTTCCTTTGTAATATGATAGCCTTTGTCTATGGTCCATGTCGATAAGGCTCGCCCACAAATACCCAACCTCTTGCACCACCCGTGGTCCAGTCCAGTGTGGGCCACCCTTATAAACCCGGTCTTTGGCATTATTACATAGATCTCTTATACCTAGTTATGAAGGAAGAATATGTTCTCATCCATCGGTTTATTTTACTTTTTTACAAATTATGTACCCCTACGGATCTAAGCTTCTGTTGTAATCATGAAAACTGGGTTATTGTAGCACCCTAAAAATTCAAATCTTGAAAATTTCTCGAACTCGCTCTAAATTCAAAATGAATTTTAAATTTCGATTCAAAATGTTTGTTTGCGAGTTGATATCAACAAATAAAATATAGTGATCTATATTCTCTCCAAATCCTTCTCAAAATATCCTACAAATATTTCCCGAGTGATCCCTTAATTTCTTTCCAGAAATACTACCCAAATATTTCACGATAATTCTCAAATATTTTCCTCCTGAGAAATACCTTCAGAATCATTTTAAAGTCCCTACAAATATTTTCTTCATAATTTTCCTCATGCTCATACGTATACATACACCTCCGATGTCATACAGTGAGCTCTACAAGCTAATTTCACTTATATATGACTAATACATGCTTAACTCCCACTAATCCTCGCATCCTCCCACTAATCCTATAAAATTTGCCCGAGATATCACAGCCCACCCGGACCAGAATACCACAGTATTCCAGCCATTTGGGTCGCATCTTACTGTTGTCTCATGTGACACAGTAAGTAGGAACAGTTGCCACCAACATAAACCTCTACCCAAGAAATAATTCCTGCACTCTGCTCAAAAATACATTAATTTTTTCCAAATATATTTAAATATTCAAATTCTAGAATATTCCAGGAATATACCTTTTCCCTTTTCGTTTTATTTCTATGATTATAAAATCCAAAACTCCTCCATCTAAACTCAGATTCCAATAATTCTTGTTTCTAAATTCTTATCAAATTATTCCCTATCCAACCATATCATCCCTTAAGCATGGTTCATATAATCCAAAAAACTCCAAAAATACTCTTGCCCCATATTTTGCCTATAATTTCCCTGTTCAGACTGAGTCAGACAATTCATTCACCACTATTCACCAATAGTGAACTCTACAATACTAAAACCACATGTACCCAACTATAAATACACCCAGCTACCCCTCCCTCTCCACACACTCAACACCCTCAGCCAAGGCAAACCCCAACGCACTCAGTTACCCCGCTCTGCAGGCTACACTCCTAGTGTCGCTTCGCCTCCAATCCACCCTCCTGGTAAGCACCTCCACTCCACCACCAGTAATATCACAACACCACATGACACAGATTCAAGACTCTCATCCATATATCGCCATTCTGACCACTATACTAAATATTTGTGATATACTTGCTGGTTTGTATGTTTTCTTGTTCATGTTTCATAGTTATCAGAGCGTTCGTGCTGTCACGTGAAGGCTAGTTCTGCAAGTCTATGCCAGACAGTGGAGTCAGAAGCCTGTTCCACGAGCTCTCACCCTTTCGCCGGTTAAAGCATCAGCAAGCTCACTGGACCCCTTTGATGCATAAATTACCTATTCTTTTCAACCACATCCCTCACCCTGTTATTTTATGCATGATGTGATTTTGCTGCTAACGGACATGTTAATATGGCCACCCAGCCTTAGAACTTTGCCACAATTCATCTTTATACTCCTTGACATTTTTGTTACAAATTAATATGATTTGGCAAAATGTGTGAGTTTTCAAAAGAAAATGTTTTTCAAAATGGTATGATGAAGGGTTGTCACCCTTATCACCTTTGTGTGGGATGATTAGGGACTCCTTGGTTTGGGAGGGCCTTAAGGTGATGGCTCAGTCGGGTTAGGTGTGAGCATGAAGGATTGTCCCTCTCGCCTAAGGACCGGTTTGTCATCACTCCTTACCTATACTCTTATCAAGTACAACCACTTGAGACTGTATGGCAGTCGCTTGATTTGAACTTGCACGGTCTGTGCCCTAGGGTTATGACGACTGAGGAGCACCGAGAGGACAAGGAGGGGGAATGTTTTGTCCTAGTTTGGGCATGGAGGTGGCCTTGTGCCTTTTGGTATAACCACTAAGGTAAAGTCGTGCAAGGGAAGAGAGAGTTTCGGCATTCAGATCTCACGACGGTGAGATTGTAGAAACCGGACTAGTGGGTAAAGTGTACACCTCTGCGTAGAGTTTAAAAACCTATTTGAATAGTCCGTGTCCACGGATATGGATGAGTCATGGCATGGATTTGATAATTAGTGTTTTTTTTTTCCAAAAAACGCTTTTGAAAAGTGGTTTTAAAAGGACTGGTGGTTGAGCCATGAGCTATGGTGGACGGGAAGTCGAGTAGCTGTTTTTGAAAATGAAACCAGTGGGAAACTACTGAGATACCTGGATGGTTTAGTCCAGGGGATTTTGTTCTATATTGAAAACTTCCTGCTCCTTTAGGAGAGGATGTGCTTTGAAAAATATAAACTGTTTTACAAAATAACCCTACATCAAATATTGCTCTTTTTGCAAAATATCCTGAGCTCCACATACTCCACGCATTATATCTGATTTCCCCATTCCGTGGGTGAAGGTGGGCTGCTGGGTATGTAAGTACTCATTCTTGCTTATTTGTTGTTTTTCAGAGAAGGAGATCATTGATTGGGTAAGAGTTACACCTCTTCCCAACCATGCATGTGGCTGTTGGGACCGTTGATTTGCTTCGCTACGTATATCAGACTGCTTCAGTGATGCGCCCCAATCCTTTGGACTCAAATGTGATATAATTACTAGTCCTATGAGGCTAGTAAACACATTTATACATCAGATAGTTTCAGATCTGCTTAAACGAGACAAACCTATAAAGGTGGCGATCAACTTTAAGAGTTGGTCCACAACTCAGGACATATCATCAGAGTGGGCTGAAGCAGCCCGATATACGCAGCGAAGCAAATCAGCGGTCCAACAGCCACAGGCAAGGTTGGGAACAGGCGTAACTCTTACCCGATCAGAGATCTCCTTTTCTGAAAAACAACAAATAAGCAAGGGTGAGTACTTACGTACTTAGCAGCCCACCTTCACCCACGGAATGGGGAAATCCAGATATAATGCATGGAATATATGGAGCTCAGGATATTTTGTAGAAAGAACAATATTTGATGCAGGGTTATTTTGTAAAACATTTTATATTTTTCAAAGCACATCCTCTCCCAAAGGAGCAGGAAGTTTTTCAATATAGAACAAAATCCCCTAGACTAAACCATCTAGGTATCTTAGCAGTTTCCCACTGGTTTTCATTTTCAAAAACAGCTACTAGACTTCCCGTCCACCATAGCTCACGACTCAACCGCCAGACCTTTTAAAACCACTTTTAAAAGAATTTTTGGAAAAAACACTAATTGTCAAATACATGCCATGACTCATCCATATCCGTGGACGCGGACTATTCGAATAGGTTTTTAAACTCTACACAGAGGTGTACACTTTACCCACTAGTCTGGTTTCTGCAATCTCACCATCGTGAGATCCGAATGCCGAATCTCTCTCTTTCCTTGCACGTCCTTACCTTAACGATTATACCAGAAGGAGACAGGCCACCACCATGCCCAAATCGGACAAAACATTCCCCTTCCTTATCCTCCCGGTGCTCCCCAGCCATCATAACCCTGGGGTTCGAACCGTGCAAGTTCAGATTGAGTGACCGCCCATACAGTCTCGAGTGGTTGTACTTGATAAGAGTATAGGTAAGGAGTGATGACAAACCGGTCCTTAGGCGAGAGGGACAATCCTTCATGCTCACACCTAAACTAGCTGAGCCATCACCTTAGGCCCTCCCCTAAACCAGGGAGTCCCTGATCATCCAGCTCAAGGGTGATAAGAGTGATAACCCTTCATCATACCCATTTTGAAAACATTTTCTTTTGAAAACTCACACCTTTTCTCAAATCCTTTGTAACAAAGATGTCAAGGAGTATAAAGATTAATTGTGGCAAAGTTCTGAGGCTGGGTGGCCATAATAACTTGTGTTAAAATCATATCATGCATAAAATAATAGACTGAGGGTTATGGTTGAAAAAGCATAGGTAATTTATGCATCAAAGGGATCTAGTGAGCTTGCCATTGCTTAACCGGCGAAAGGGGTGAGAGCTCGTGGAACTGGCTTCTGGCTCCACCGCCTGGCGTAGACTTGCAGATCTGGCCTTCACAAGACGACACGAACGCTCCGATAACTATGCAACATGAACAAGCAAACATACAAACTAGCAAGTATATCAACAAATATTTAGTATAGTGGTCAGAATGGCGATATATGGATGGGTAGAGTCTTGAGCAGAATCTGTGTCATGTGGTGTTGTGATATTACTAGTGGTGGAGTGGAGATGCTTACCAGAAGGGTGGATTGGAGGTGAAGCGACGCTATGCGCGTAGCCGGCAGAGCGGGGTAACTGAGTGGGTGGTGGTTTGCCTTGGCTGAGGGTGTTGAGTGTGTGGAGAGGGTAGCTGGGTGTATTTATAGCTGGGTGTATGTGGTGTAGTACAGTAGAGTTCACTATTGGTGAGAATAGTGACGAATGAATTGTCTGACTTAGTATTAATAGGAAAATTATAGGCAGAATATGGGACAAGAGTATTTTGGGAGTTTTTTTTGGAATATGAACCATGCTTAAGAGATGGCATGGTTGGATAGGGAATAATTTGATAAGAATTCAGAAATAAGAATTATTGGAATCTGAGTTTGGAAGCCTGGTTCGAAGAATCTCGAAGTTAAGCGTGCTCAACTTGAAATCTGGGATGGGTGACCAGATGGAAAGTTCTCACTGGAAGGAAAATCACAGTCAGCAGAGTTCGTATGACAAGAGTATTAGTCTGGCAGGTCTTAGGTGAACTGGACAACATGATGGATGAATAGTTGAAATCTAGGGTGATCGGATGACCGATGAATAGTAACAATGAATAGTGACGATGAAATAGTAACAATAGATATCGTCGATGAACAATAACGATGACAAATAGTAATAGTGAATAGTAACGATGAATAGTAACAATAATGAATAGTAACAGTGAATAGTAACGCTGGTGGATAGTAACGATGACTAGTAATGGTGAATAGAAATGGTGACTAGTCGTATGAACGAACGATGAACGATGAATATGAACTATGGACGAACGGACGAATGATCGGATGAATATTCTTTACCTTAAATTTTTCCTTACCAGATTCCTCATTACCATGTTCTTTGTCATTCTTCAGGGTGATGACACCGAAGGTTAGTGAACCAAAGTTTAGGTCTGAAGCTTTGAAGAAGTCTTTGTAGAATTCCCCTTGATATCTGTAGAAACACTTTGGAAATTCTTTTGCGCAAGAAGTGTAATATTTTGACAAAGGATTGTAATTGAAATCCAAATAGAATTGTAAACATTTGTAAATACTTTGTAATGCTTTTTTACCTTTCATTCGTGTGCCTACTGCTTTGTTATGGACGAAACCAATGCTCGTAGCTTTTGAGCCGAAGGAAAAAAACACCTTCCCTTCTTTTAGTTCACGACAAAGCACCTCTTGAGTAGAATCAATGATCGGGTCTCATAAACAACGAAATTTCATTTGAGACGAAGCATCTTCGTGTATACGAAGCATTATCCCATTGATGACAGAAGTCCTCGCTTTTTCCTGTTAATGCTTTGTGCTTTATGCCATGATGATGAATCTATGGATGTCTAATGTATGTTTGTATGAATGCAAAAGATGATGTGATGAAGTATGCAGATGTATGACGAAGGTAAAAAACACGGAAATACACACCCAGACTCTGCATCCCCTTAGGAACGACTTTGGAGTCTCTTCACCTTTTTCTTAGGTGGTTATTCAACTCTGCATTCCCTTAGGAACGACTTTGGAGCTAAGCTCTGCATCCCCTTAGGAACGACTTTGGAGCTTCTTCACCTTTTACTTAGGTGGCATTTAAGCTCTGCATTCCCTTGGGAACGACTTTGGAGCTTCTTCACCTTTCACTTAGGTGGCATTCTAGCTCTGCATCCCCTTAGGGACAACTTTGGAGCTTCTTCATACTTTTTTACACTCGATGGTGTAATCCTAGATCCTTACATTTTACATGTGGGGGAATTTGGCCCTTGTATTGCATAGGGCTACTCAAAAAATAAAAATTACAACCTATGGCCCCATTAAAAACCTTTCTCCCTTCTTAAAAGGAAAAGGGTGCCATAGGGGAAAATAAGAAAATTACAAGATTTACACATAATATCTCCAGAGTTCATCTGCATTCCATGACATTGGAATGTCGTTTCCATCCATGTCTTTCGGCCTGTACGATCCAGGTCTTGACGAAGACACCACCAAGAAAGGACCCTCCCATTTGAGCTTAAGTTTTCCCACTATATCTGGGTTGGCCACCCTCCGAGGCACCAAGTGTCCTGGTTTGATGTTTTTCAGTCTTACCTTCCGATCACGCCATTTAACTGTTTCAGTTTGATACTTATTGATGTGATCTATCGCTTGGAGCCTGGTCCCTTCTATGGTGTTTTTTTGTTATTTTGCAATCCTATTCGACTTCTGCCAAAGCTAGGGTCCTTATTGAACCTGTTCTTGCTTCTTCCAGTGTTATTGCTTCATCACCAAACAGAAGCTTGAACAGGGTAAATCCTGTTGACCTTAAGACAACTGTGTTATGGTTCCATACCACTTTTATCAACTCGTCTGGCCACTTTCCTTTCGGCTGATTGAAGATTGACTTCATTATCCGTGTTATTATGATTCCATTAGCTTGTTCTACCAATCCATTTGATTCTGGATGTCTCACTGATACAAAATGTATTTTTGTGCCAATTTGATCACAAAAAACCTTGAATGTTTTGGCATCAAACTGAGTTCTGTTATCAATTGTAATGGCCTTCGGCACACTGAAGCGACAAACAATATTTTGCCAGAAAAGCTTTTGAACCATGGCCGAAGTGATTGTAGCTAGAGGTTTAGCTTCAATCCACTTTGAAAAATATTCCACCGCTACTACAACATATTGTAAATTTCCATGCGCTGGTGGAAGTGGGCCTAGCAAATCTAGGCCCCACCTTTGCAAAGGCCAGGTGGGCTGAATTAGCTGAGTTAGAGACGAAGGTTGTTTTTGGTCTCTGGCACACTTCTGGCAGCTTTCACATTTTTGAACTAAATCTGCTGCATCCGAAGCTGCATTCGGCCAATAAAATCCTTGCCTAAAAACCTTCCCAAGTAACGGCATGGACCCAACATGAGCTCCGCACAGCCCTGTATGTATCTCCTTTATTAGCTCTTGACCTTCAGTTCTAGACAAACATTTTAGTAATGGAGAGCAGACTCCTTGTTTATAGAATTCTCCCTCTATGATTATATAGGGTCTTGTTCTAGCTTCCATTCTTTTGATATAAGCTTCATCATCCGAAAGACAATTGCCTTGTAGGAAAGATACAATCTCAGTCCTCCAATCTTCACTGTGCACTGACGAGATTGTAAGTACTGCTCGCTCCATGAGCTCGACTGAAGGTGCCTTTATTGTTTCAAAAAATACTTCCGAAAGTAATGGAAGCCCCTGTGCCGCTGACTTGGCTAATAAGTCTGCATGTTCATTTTATCCTCTTGGAATATTCTTTACAGATAAACCTTCGAAAGAGGCTTCCATCCTTCGAACCGTGTCTAGATACTTCTCGAGCTTTGGGTCTCTTGCTTTACTACTTTTGTCAATGTGACCCATAATAACTTGTGAGTCAGATTGGAGGATTGCCCTTCTTAATCCCGTTGCCTTAAGCTTTCGAAGCCCCAAGAGAAGGGCTTCGTATTCTGCAATGTTATTTGTGCAGTTGAATTCTAGCCTTGCTGCATAGCAGGTTCTGATCCTAGATGGTGAAATTAGAATGGCAGCTGCTCCTGCGCCAAAGGTTCCCCATGACCCATCACAAAACACTATCAAAGCTTCATCATCTTTTATTCTTTCTTCGTCCTGAGCCTCTCGTGTCTAGTCAGCGATGAAATCCGCTAATGCCTGAGACTGGATTGAAGATCTATGGTGAATCTATTCAGCTCTGCAGCCCACTTCCCAACTCTTCCTGTGGCTTCTTTGTTTCTTATTATATATTTGAGAGGCTAAGAAGAAGGTACTATGATATGATATGATTGGAAATAGTGCCGAAGCTTTCTGGAGGCCATCAATACAGCATATAGTACCTTCTCTAACTTTGTGTAATTTTTCTTTGATGGACTAAGCACTTCATAGACGAAGGATACTGGCACCTGCCTCTTTGCTTGGCCTTCTTGCATTTCTTGCACCAATGCTGCACTAACTGCAGCGTGAGAAGCAGCTACATACAGTAGCAATGGGGCTCCTAACGAAGGTGGGGTTAAAGTTGTCAGCTCTATCAAGTACTGCTTCAGCTCTTCGAAAGCTTTTTGCTGAATTGGTCCCCACTGAAAGACATCGGTAGACTTCAAAACTTCGAAGAATGGCAAGTTCCTTTCCGCTGATGTTGAAATAAATATGTTCAATCAATCTTCCTGTCAGCCTTTGGGCACCTTTTCTTGACTTTTGTGGCTCCATCCGAAGTATTGCTTCTATCTTGCTTGGGTTTGCCTCAATTCCCTTTGTTGACAGGTGTAACACTATAAAAATCATCAAATAAAAATAATATAGTTAGTTTATTAATGGTAATTATGGTAATAAATTTTTCATTGAAGTGTTTGTTATTTATTGCATTTGGAATGATTTTTGATTGCTCATAATTGATTTTGGATATTGAATATCATTTCTTCTTAAATGAAAATCCTAGTAAATAATATAATAATTATTTGTCCAAAAATAAATATTTTATTTATAAATAATTTTGGTATAATTATTATGAATTTTAGGGTTATTTAAAAATATATTTTGAATTTAGAAAAGGAAATACAAAAAAAGAAAAAGAAAACTAAACCCTAACCTAACCCTAAAAGCCCATTAGGCCCATGTAGGAGCCGCGCGCCGCCCCCTGCCCTAACCTAGCCGCCGCCGCCCCCTGGCTCCTCTCCCTGGTAGCCACCGCCGCCCCTAACCCCCTCCCCTTCTCTCTCCCACGCTCCTCCATTCTCTCCCTGGCAACATAGCCGCCGCCACCTGCCTAGACTCGGCGCCCACGCTAGCCGCGCAGCCGCAACGCCCAGGCACCGACCCGCCCCGCGCCACCCGCGCGCCCAGTGCTGCACACCCGACCGCGCCAGGAAGCCGACCCGCGCCAGCAGAAACGCCCGACGCCCACGCCAGGATGCCAGCACCGACCACGCCAAGGACCGAAGCTCCGGAGCCTGACCCCGCGACCCGCGCCAAGGTGCCGCGCTAGGAGCAGCGCTAGGAACTGACGCCGAGCAGCCCAAGCGACCCCACCGTCTGTTTCTTCACCGCATTATGAGCTGCAATGCGTCCGTTTCCTCTCCCTCCCCCATTACTCCCTCTCCCCATTGATGAACGCCATCAATGGCGCCTTGAACCCGCTGGCCGTCATTTCTCTTCCCTCCCCATCGCCCTGTTCCTATAAAATCCGGCCGAGTTCCTTCCTCTCTTCCTCCCCGAGCTCTCCCTCTCTCTCTCTCTCTCGCGCTCTCCCCATTCTCGAGCTCGCTGTCGACCGAACCATCCGCCCCGCCATCCGTGGAGACTCGTCGGAGCTCGTGCTCACCGTCTGTGTCCCCCACCCGGAGCCCCTGTACCGTTCCTTGTCCGTCGAACCCTCCCTACTCGTCGACGTTCATCCCTGCGCATGAGCAAGAACTCAAGGTTGAAGACAACCCCAAAACGTTGATTTATTTTCTAAAGCATGTTTTGAATTAATTTATGAATTTTATGAATTATTGTTGTAATATTGAGATGATGTGATTTAGCATTTCACGTGTATGATTTTAGAGATTTCGATGTATACGTATAGCCAAAATCGAACCCCACGACAATGCTTTGAATATGTGTATGATTTTATAATTTAAAAATGGATACTGTCACTATTCACTACCGCGGTGATTTTCATACTAGGAAACGTTTACAGATTTGATTTCGCTTTAGTGTGTGGATCGATAATTGGTTAGTATTGATATAAGTATAATTTTAGTGATATAAGAAATTGAAATAGGTATTAAGCCACATATTTTCGGTCAAATGAAGATATAGATTTTACTATTCATAATAAATGTATTCATAAGTATAGCACTTAATTACTTAGAATTAGTAAAATGCTTATTTATGTCATAATAACCATGAATATGTTATTAAAAGTCTCATTTAGTAATTTACAACTAATTCTTAGTTTATTGATGTCAGAAGAATTATAAATAAATAATTTTTAGTTATACATATAAATCCTATTTAGAAAAGAAAGGAGAAAACCGAAAGAGTAGAATTTATAATAATGTTAAAATGACTTAACTAGGCACTCATACTTTTTTAATAAAGAAATTAATAGTTATGTTGGTAAACATAGGTTTCTTACTAAAGAATTAGATAACTTGTTTAAAATGACCTTTTAATAGATATCATATTTAACAAAGTTCGTTATAGATGTTTAAGTATAGCCGTGTTAAATAGAAACTTAAAAGAATATGTAGACCATATGTTTCTTAATAAAAATAGAAGATAAATATATGTCCAATTAATAGATTATTTATATTTTCTTAATTAAAAGATAACAAGGGTCATTGCTTTTTATAAACTAAAATGATAATTTATACATAATTTCCTTTCCAATGAATTAGATCATTTGTTCCTACAATAGAATTAAAGATAATTAATAGATTAATTATCCTTTATCATAATTTATTAATCAAACTTATAGTCAATTTATTCTTAACTAGATTTATGGCATGATTAATGATTTCATAGAATTTAGTACACATTATATACGAATCACTTAGGTTTTCCTAAAGGATAAAATAAAGTAATAAGAGTTTAAGTTCTTTTATAACTTAAAATGTTACTTTATATATTGACTTCGAATATAATAATATAGGCTATGTGTTTTCTAATGAAATTAAAAGATAGTTATTTGTTCATTATCTTTTGCATGAAAATCCACTTAAGGGCCTATAACCTAGCTTTTCATAAAATAGGTGTTTAATAATAATGATCTTTTCATATAAAACTTATTTAGATTTATATCTTAGTTTATCATAAGTGAATGTTTAACAATGATTTATAAGATGTTCCATAATGCTTCTAAAATTAATAACGTGTTTCGTAGCCCATTAACCTTAGATATATAACATATATCTTTTCTAAAAAGGTTTAATATTGTTATAATGTGTTTTATCATCTTATAAACTCTTAATCTTAGACATATCACATATGACGTTTTCTAAAAGATTAAATTGGTGAACCAAATATTTGTATATTTTAATTAAGATATTTTAAGCTCATGTCTTGTTTTATAAAGTATAGATCACACATTTTTGAAAAGAATACCTTTTATTATAACCCTTGCGTATAATGTTTTTGAAAAGCGAACACTCTTTTTGTTAGGCTTTCTTTTAGCTTTACGTATGGTGAATGTTGTATGTTATTGAGTGGTGTTTGTTCTTGTTTGTTTGTGTGATATTCAGTGGTTGATCTAGTAGTTAAGAATCAAGATCTATTCCTATCCGTGGAAGAACCTCAAGTTTTCAATAAGCAAGGCAAGTGGACTTCTCCCTCTGTATATATACTCTGTTTGATCCCAAACAATACATTTAATAAAGTTTATTCTTGGATATATATATGCATAATTTGATGGGTTACCTATTTAGATACACCTAACCTTTCCAACCACTCCTTGTTTAACCTGGGATTATGATCTAATCAAGTAGCTATGCTATTGCTACAACTTTAAATTTATGCAGTCACTCCTCTTTATGATACTAATGTTCCAAATGGTAAGTTTACATTATTGTTGTTAATCCGATGATTAAACAAGATCATATGATTTAATTGGAACATGGAGTGACCACCCGGGAAAACAGTGCTACCATGAGGGTGGTATGGGACACCCTTGGCTAAATAACTAGTGAAGTCTTATGTTGGGTGCTGGTCGTGGTCGACCGAAACAGGGGCATCTGGCAAGCGCTTATAGTTCCGGCTCAGGCAGATTGGATACGGGCCTAGTTCCCAAAGCTTTACCCTATAGTCTGGACTATAAGTTGGTTACGTTAGGTGTACTCTATGTAGTTTGACCATTTTCAGCATTTGCATAATGAGGACTCTAGGGAAAAGCCTCGTAGTGAGACCCTAGCCATTCACCTCGGAAGTGAATATGGGTCTAGCTAACCCGGGCTAGAAGGGAATCATGACTCATGGGTAAAGATGCGCCACCTCTGCAGAGTGTAAAACTGATATATCAACCGTGCTCACGGTTAAGAGCAGCCTAGACTCCTTACATGATAATTGAACTTGAAGATGGAAATAAATCGAGATCCGATGATCTGCCAATGGTTTGCTTAATTGGTTTCACTTAAGTGTTTTTGATATACTCTTATACCTTTGTTTAATGGGAATACTTGGGATTCACACTTATTAGTAAGACAGGTGTTGTTAATAAAATGTTGACCAACTAAAATGCTTACTGCTCAACCTTAGCCTCACCTTGTTAAACTTGCATTAATTTTCTCCCACTTGCTGAGCCCCGACCATAAGTGAGCTCACCCTTGCTTAAATTTTGATCAGAAGTTTGCAGTTGAAGTTATGATGCTGAGCTCCATGGATGCTAGTCTAGTGATACCCCCGATCATCTTCCTGTGGATGGATGTCCATGTTTCGCTGTACTTTGATGAATAAAGGTTAAGACATTATGTCTGTTCGAAGTGTAATATGTTAATATAATCATTATTTATGCTTTTATGCATTGTCCTTTTGATATATTACACTTGTGATGTCAACATATGTGTGGAAATAGATCCTAGCACACATATGCGATGCACCCGGCTCTACCCACTTGGAACAGGGTGTGACAACAGGAGACACCCAAGAAACTTCCCTTTCTTTACCTCGAAAACATATTTTTCTGGGTTGAGCTTGAGACCTGCGTTTCTAAAATTGGTGAATGTTTCTTGTAGATCAGCTATGTGATTTTCTTGTTTAGTACTTTTAACTATGATATCATTAACATATGTTAGAACATTCCTGCCAATTTGTGAGCAAATGACTTTAGCAGTCATTCTGCTGAAGCTTCCTCCAGCATTCTTGAGCCCTTCAGGCATCCGAAGGTACCAGTAGGTTCCACTAGGGGTTATGAAGCTTGTCTTGGGCTCGTCTTCTTTCTTCATCCAGATTTGATGATAGCCCGAATAGCAATCCAATAGACTCATGAGCTCTGAAGTAGCTGCTGCATCCACGAGAGAGTCTATTCTTGGTAATGGGAACTCATCCTTCGGACATGCCTTATTAAGATATGTAAAATCAATGCACATTCTCCACTTTCCATTAGATTTCTTCACCATCACAGTATTGGCCAGCCACTCTAGATATGTTACCTCTCTGATTACACTGACACTCAGAAGCCTTTTGACTTCGTTTCGTGTACCTTTAGCTTTATCATCGGACATTTTCCGAAGCTTCTGCTTTCTTGACTTGAAAGCCGGATCTACATTAAGTGAATGCTCGTTGACATCTCTGTTAACACCACAAAGATGATTGGCTGACCAAGCAAAGACATCCTTATTGTTGAAAAAAACCTCAACAAAGTTTTTTCTTGCTCATCAGACAATTGAGATCCGAACAACACTTTCTGCTCAGCTATGTCTTCGCATAAAAGCATGGGCTTCGGTTGATCTGCTGAGGCAGCTTTATCTCTTTTGTGCTTATACTGTTGATGGGCTTCAGCTTCATCTATATTGTGAATGGCCTTTGAATATGTCCAGTTCCCTTTGGCCCTTCTAGCAGCCTCTTGACTCCCATGCACAGCTATGTGACCTTGGTCTGATGGTATCTTCATGCATAGATATGCTGGATGAAGTATTGCTTCGAAGGCGTTTAATGTTCCTCGACCAATGATTGCATTGTAAGGATACTCCACATCAACAATGTCAAAGACAACTTGCTCTATCCTCGTATTGTGAACATAGCCGAAGGTAATTGGCATTGTTATCTTGCCAAGTGCCACTATCTGCCTTCCTCCAAAGCCACAGAGGGGATGTGTTGCATCATGTATCTTATCATCCTGCTCTTGCATTTGCCTGAAGGATTTTACGAAGATGATGTCTGCTGCACTACCTATGTCTACAAGGACATTGTGAACCAGAAACCCTTTGATAACACAAGATATGACCATTGCATCATTATGGGGGTAGTCCTTGAGCTGAAGGTCCTCCTGAGAGAAGGTTATTGGAATGTGTGACCATTTGGATTTGATGAAGGGTCCTTGTACTCCAACATGTTGTACTCTTCTTTGTGCCTCTTTTTTCTGCTTCTTATTAGCTGGCTCAGAACTTGAACCGCCCGTGATTGGGAGCACCAGCTTCGTAGCCGAAGGTGCCATGTCTTGAGCCCCTTGCAAAGCCATTGTCACTGTTGTGGTTGGAAGTGAGTTCACCGGAGGTGGGCGCCAATGTTGGTCACTTGTTCTCAAATGCTGTGAATTAAGAACAAGACAACACAAATGTTAAGAATCAAATACCTTCGTCCTATGAAGCATTGTTTCCCCTTGGATTCAATGATCATCGGACGAAGGTCACGAAGGATATGCCTTCATCATGTTATAAATAAACAAGAATGTAAAGATGGAGGAGAATATTACACTTTAATTCATTTGTACTTGTACTTCATAAAACATGTATGAATATCAACAAAATTCACATTGCATTGATACCTTCGGCTTGCTCAAAGGAGAAGACACGAGAGAGTGATTACAATCCAGCGTGAACAGTACGGTGTTACTATTCATCTATTTATAGGCACGAGACGCATCCCATGTGAAATTACATTCATGACCCTCAACTTTTATTTATAGACAACCTAGATTACTAAGGTCTATCTGGTCTTTTCTTCTCCTGCTTAACTTGAACCGAAGCTGATGGTAGCTTCGGCATTTGGCAATGTTGCTTCTACGCAAGGTCTTCGTCTTGAGAACCTTCGGCAGAGGAAAGGAGGACTTCTTTATCATTTCGCCGAAGGTGTTTTTGTCTTGAGGACCTTCGGCGGAGAAGAAGATCCCCAATAGAACCATATGATGTATAAATGTGTTTACTAGCCTCCTAGGACTAGTAATTGTATCATATTTGAGTCCTAGAGGATTGAGATGCTTCAGGTGGTATCAAAGCTATAGGTTGGCCGCAGGACGTAACCCTTAGGCTTGAACCAAAAGTTTTTGGGTCAAAACTATTTTCTTAAAAAATTCTTGCTCTCATCCCTCCATTTCAAATATGTTTCCCCTTTCCTTCTCTCGGAAGTCAGATGGAGGTCCGTTGCCAAACCAGCTTTTGCCAGAATGAAGATGGTTTTCCCAAGTTGTTGAGAGCATGCATAGTTTGCCTCGAAATCAGGAGCCAGCCAGAGTATGATGGTCATGAATTCATTGAGCATGGCACAGAGAAGTGTGTCGTGACTGTATACATTGGAGCCAGTCCGCACCATGTTGAATGGAGTGTCACTGCTGCGGGGCACAGATTCAAGGGCACCAGCCAAGTCGTCGCTCGCAAGACATTGAGGGCCCTGTGTCAAATTTTTGAAGTGGTTGATACCCCACTCAGATTCTTTCCACCCTTTCAGAGAGACCATCCCGTTTGGATGGCTAGGATGCGTGCTTTGGAAGGGCAGCAGCTGCTTGAGGATGACCCCCACAGTCGTGTACCTCACTGCATACCTCCTCACCCTAGATGCACAATATGATTTCTTGGCTCGGCACCACCATCAGATGATTGCCCAAGTAGAAGATGCAGAGAAGCATAACTGTCAACTCCATGTGGATCTCACCACAACTCAAACCCGTGTAACTACCTTGGAAAGTCGTGAAGTCATTGCTATTGAAGCCTTGAAGCAAGCCAAGGATGAGCACGTCCAGAAGTTGATTGAGGCCTACTTGGTCACCCGCAACCAACATAGAGCCCTGCAGATCCAAGAGCCCGCTTCATCCAACCCAATTCAACCCATGAGAGCTAAAGATCCCCAGTTTCTGGAAGGTCACCTGGTCTCCATCAGAGGAGAAAAGAAGGCTTGGGAACTCCCAGAAGGAGCCAGTCTTGGAAGGAATGCCAGTCTCCCCTAAGGCTATGGGTAAGCAAGAGCACCCCGAATCCTCCAAAGATCCCCCGCTAGAGTTGCTTGAGCCCCTCACCATGAAGAAGATTCCATCACCCTCCCTTGATATCAAAGAAGAAGCTACAAGCACCCCACCAGCACCACCACCCTTTAAGGAGCTACAAGAGCCAGTCCTGCTTGAAGAAGACTTCGACCCTGTCCTGCCATCTCAGTTGCCACCAGAAGAAGTTATCAACATCAGCTCCCTCTTAACCTATCTAGGAGACATCTCAGATTGAAGTTGTGCACCAACCTTGCTTGAAGAGAAGCTACCAGATCTGAAGTTAGTTATGCCCAGTCCTCTGCATGCATTGGGTAGTGAAGTTTTTCTTCACTTTGGCTACAGCCCTGTATGTATGAGAGGTAACCGTGTAGCCCCGTGTTTTGAAAAAAAACTCTAATTGTGTGACCCCTAGGGCATTTCAAAATGAATTTCGCTTGATGTTTTCTCCCCTTTTGAGTGCATATGTGATGCTTTAATGTTAGTGCTCATAAGTCGCATTTAGCATAGTTCTCAGTTCAGGAGCCAAGCAATAGTTGTTATGCTTAGCCCCCGAATCTGAGTAGTCCGTGCTTTGTAAAAACTCTATCCTTCCCTTATTCAAAACATTTGATTTGTTTGCGCTTATCATTGCTGAGCTTCTGTGTTTTATTTCCTTTTAAAAAAGGGTTTTCTCTAAAAACATAGATCACAAATTTGAGCTAATCCTCACCTTATGCTTCCATTCTCATCTTAATCCATCTCAAGAGAAAAGCACCTTACCCAAGAAGATATCAGAAAGCTTACCCTTGAAGCCTGGAATAAGCTACAGAAGGAACATGTCCAGCCGCTCAGTCAAAAGGACCGATCGTGAGAATCAAAGCACTGCCCCTGAGTCAAAGTAAACAGAAAAAGAGGACAGAAGAAGTTATTACCATACAGAGAGGCAAAGATTCTTAGAACTAGAGACCACAAACATCAGGGTCATTGACCCCACCACTCACTTGTGCGCCCTGCACGCATGCCCCGCCTCCATGCACACTACCACCGCCCCACACCCCCTTTGCAGCGCACTACTACCGCCCACGCACAACAGGAATTCTAAAGATTCCTGTCGGCTAAAATAACTCCCGTCGACCAGGGCAAAGGCCGACGGGAATTAGTTAATTCTCGTTGGCTACCTAACGGCCAACGGGAATTATATTAACTTCCATCGGCCTGTGTCAGGGCCGACGGGGATTACATTATTCCCGTCAACCCCGTACACTGGCCGATGGGGATCAATGTAACATGAGCCGAGCACCGCACGCGTGGGCTCATTTTCGTTTCTCACTGCCTCTGCCACCGCCGCTCCACATGTCGCCGCTCCACACGCCGCCGCCGCCCCCAACCGGCGTCGCCCCTAGCCTGCCGCCCCCAACCACCGCGCCACCGCCCCCAACCAACCGCCATCGTCCTGAGCTCGCCGCCGTCCCTAGCCCGCCGTCGTCCGCCATCCCCACCACTCCACCGTCCGCCGGTGCCCCGACGCGCCGGTCAGCCACTGCCACCGAGGGGCTCGCCATCCGGTCCACGTTCGAGTCGTCGAGGTATAATCCTATACCTAAATGTAAATGAATATATGATTAATTAGAGGTGCTAAATAAGTATATTAAGATGTTTTATTTTTGTCGATTTTTTGTGGCCGACGAGAGTTAACTTATATGTGATTAGAGTTAGTTTAAATTTGTTAATTAATAGTGTTATTAGTCTTCATATGACTTTATACATTGTAGTTTCTATTTTTTAATTTTATGTTGCAAATATAAATTGTGTGGTTTGTTGTTATTAGTTAATGAATTTTATGGTGAATGTGATGTGTTATACAAATAATAATTATTGCAAATATTAATTATTGTGAATATTGTTAATTGATGAATGCCATGTATGTACGTATTGATTATACTACCTCATTGTTGCAACTATATATATATACCATACATGGTATGTGTGACATGTAGAAACATGAATGTCTCACACGCACTCTTGTACGTACACAACTACAATAATGAGTGATAGACGTGATTGGATGTATGAAGGTTTCTAGAAGGGTGGGTGTCACACAAGTGAATGATTTGCCAAGGCTTAGATGTTTCTGGACCATACAGTTGCTTTGTCACAAATAGATAACTTTAGGTGTCCATGCAATAAATGTAGAAATATGATGAGCCACACCAATTAGCAGGTCACACTACACCTGTGCTCGCATGGTTTTTTGTCAGGCTATAAGGTCCGGTATCTCCACAGGGAGTCACACCTTAAACGAAGAGCAGAAGTAGAAGTTGATGACGGTGAAGATGTGGATAAGATGGACCATATGCTTGAGGATCTGTAGCCTGATTTGGCCACAGATCATCATGATTCACCAACACCGGAGGTTCAGAAGTTCTTTGACCTCCTCAAAGCATTAGAAGAGCCTCTTCATGGGCACACCGATGTGACCGTTCTCGAATTCGTGACACGACTAATGTCAATCAAGTCCAAGTTTGCATTCTCTATTAATTGTTACAAAGAGGTCATGGATTTGATTAGCGAGGTTCTTCCTACTGGTCACAAGATGCCCAAAGACATGTACTAGTCCAAGAAATTACTTGAAGGTCTTGGTATGGAGTATGAGAAGATTGATGTTTGCCAAGACAACTGCATGCTTTTTTGGAAGGAACATGGCAGAGAGCAGAAATGCTTAAAATGTGGGAAGTCGAGGTACGTGGAGCTTGTAAATGAAGAAGGGGAGAAGGTGGTGACAAAGGTTGCACATAAACAGCTTCGGTACATGCCTCTCACTCCTAGAGTGAAACGTTTGTTTCTCTCGAGGAAGACCGCTATGCACATGAGGTGGTATAAAGATTGTACGGACAGACAAGATGGGTTAATGGTGAACCCATCAGATGGTGATGCATGGAAGGCTCTTAACAACTTTGATCTAGAGTTTGCCAGCGATGCAAGAAACGTTCGTATCGTCTTGGCAACTGATGGTTTCATGCCTTTCAATATGACTGCTGCGTCGTATTCATGTTGGCCTATCATTGCCATACCGTACAACCTTTCACCTGCTCTTTGCATGAAATATGAGTTTATGTTCCTATGTCTTGTTATACCTGGGCCTGAGCATCCTGGCGTACACCTCAATGTGATGCTTCAACCATTGATTGAAGAGTTAAAGAAGCTATGGCAAGGAGTGGAAGCCTATGACTGCTTCAAGAAGCAGAAATTCAATCTTCGTGTTGCGTATCTGTTCTTAGTTCATGATTTTATGGCGTATGGTATTTTCTCTGGATGGAGCGTGCATGGTAGATTGACGTGTCCTTATTGTGCTAAAGATACAGATTGTTTTCGTCTTAGTGTTGGTGGCAAGATATGTTACTTTGATTGCCATAGATGTTTTCTACCCTTCTATCACACCTTTAGAAGGCAGAGAAAGGAGTTTAGGAAGGGCACCATCGTCACGAACGGACTGCCCAAGCGACATAGTGGGATAGAAATTACAGAAGAGCATAGGAAACTTGTCCTAGACGAGAGTTGGAAAAGGTATCAAAGTTTTGGAGTGGAGCATAACTGGACTCACATATGTGGCTTGTGGGAGCTTCCTTATGCTAAGTCATTGATTTTGATGCACAACATCGACGTCATGCATCAAGAGAGTAACTTTTGCCAAGCCCTCATAAATACATGCATGGATTTATCTGATAAAACGAAAGACAATGACAAGGCACACATGGACTTAGCCGTGATATGTGATCGTCCAACCCAAGTGCTTAGATAAAACAGAGGCAAACCAAAAGCTGACTATTGTCTGAAACCTAAGCAACGAAAAGAAGTGATGAAGTGGATGAAGGATCTGAAATTCCCCGATGGTTATGCTGCTGGTTTTAGAAGATCTATGAATTTGAAGACAATGAAGATGAATGGACTGAAGAGCCATGACTTCCACATAATTATGGAAAGGCTCATGTCTGTAATGTTTTGTGGGTGCATTTCCGATGCTGTGTGGAAAACGTTTGCTGAAGTTAGCTATTTCTATAGACAACTTTGTGCTAAAGAAATCAGAAGAGATGTGATGGAACAGCTGGAGAAAGAGGCACCGATGCTTTTGTGCAAATTGGAAAAATATTTCCACCGGGTTTCTTCAATCCTATGCAACATCTCTTTATACATCTTCCATATGAGGCTAAGGTCGGTGGTCCTATTCAGTACAGGTGGATGTTTCATATAGAAAGAGCATTAAAGAAGCTTAGAGCAATGGTGGGCAATAAGGCAAGAGTTGAAGGATGTATTGTGGAACAATTTAAACCGAAGGAGGTAGCACACTTCACAAGTTGTTACTTTGCAGAAGAACATAAAGTATTTGCTCAAAAGAAGAGGTACCATGATGACAAAGGAGAGATGCCTCTGTGTAGTGATATTTCCATTTTTTAGACAAACGGCAAAGACGTTGGTCCACCCAAGGCATATCACCTCACTATGGAAGAACGGAAGTCTGCTTTACTATACATGTTCACGAATATGCCTGAGGTGGAGAAATACTTTGTGTAAGACTTATTTTCTTAAATTGTTCATATGTGAATTAGTTTATGTTATCAAATATCTCATGGCATACAATAATATTTGATAGCGAGTTTGATGAACAAAACATGAGGTGTCTCGTAGGCCAACAGTGAGAGACATAAACAAATTGCGGCGTGATGGAATGCATGGGCGACCTAATTTCATTATGTGGCTTCGGGATCATGTAAGTCTCAATTATGTGGCTCTGAGACCTAATTTTAGTTAACTAATATTACAGAATTTGCTAATGCTTTGTGGCATAATTGACAGTTTTGGGAGGAAATGATTTGAATTGTGACTTACGTCAGTTATCTATTGGAAGCGTAACTGCCAAAAGCTATGGACGTTACGACGTCAATGGATATCACTTTCGTTCAAGCATTTTCGAATCTAGTCATTCTATGGCTGCCACTCAAAATAGTGGAGTCGTTACTAGGGCAACCGACATGGAAGGACACGAAGCCTGCTGTTACGGAAAAAATAAAAAATATAATCGAGATTACATTTGCTGGAAATAAGCCTTTAGCGCTAGTTTTCTTTGAGTGTAAATGGTATAACCCGAAGTATTATAGGACCGAATTTGGGATGACACAGATCCAACCTGAAAAATTGCTTCAAGGACACGACATGTATATTCTTGCCCATCATGCAGACCAAGTTTATTTCTCGACATATCCATGCAAAGATTTGTCTACATGGAGGGTTGTGTACAATGTAAATCCCCGCGAACGCCTATACACTCCTGGTGAGGATGAATATCAATTTGGTCACCTTGAGCAGGTTGATGAGGTATTTCAAGATGAAGAGTTGCCAACTAGTTATCATATTGATCATGCACCGGCATTAGATTCACTAGTTGTAGACATTAACGACTTAACTTTTCCCGAGAGACAGAGAAGACAACCTGTTAGGAGAAAAGTTACATGGTGACCTCTGCATAGAAGAGAACAAATAGATCCTAATTTTGATGATTTTAACAAGTAAATTATTTTGTTCTTTCATTTGTTTCTAATTTTTATGGATTATGCCATTTTAACATTCCACTAATGAATAATTTCTTATTTTTGATGCAGGATGCCGCCAAAGTCGAAGAAGTCAGTGAAGGGGCTGTTCAAGGGCTTAGGCCTATTTCAGGGCAGTTCTTCGAGCAGCAGCAGACGTCGAGAGCTGTTGAGCGCTGTACATGGAGATGAGGTAACATATCTTGTACAAACAAATTTGTTTACATATTTACCTGTATCTAAATCTTGAGTTGTATGTACCATGATGAGCAGCACACTGAGGAGCAGCACAACGAGGATGAGCAGCACAATAAGGAGGTGTAGTACAATGAGGAGGTGTAGCACGCGACATGGGACCAGGCTGCGCAGCAGCACCAGCCATGGGACCAGTGGGACCACCAGAGAGAGCAGCAATAGGTGTGGAACCAGTGAGGCCAATAGGCCCAACCGACTGACAACCTGATGGATGATGGCTCAGGAGGCTCTTCAGCGACACGCACACGTCGCTCAAGAAAAAGCCACTGAGTAAATCCTCGTCATGAGATAGAGCAAGAGGCTGATAGAATCTTAATCATGCCTCATGGAGATCGATGAGTGTAATATATTAACTTGTCTCATATAACTATTATGTGTATTGTTAATGTTTTTGTGTAATGCAGGAATTGGAAGGATCTGTCCTTTGATGGCAAGGGACACCACACTCAGTTTAACCTTATGTTGAGTTCTCTTTGCCGCCTTCACTACCCTGGTATAGTGAAGGTGTCAGATGGAGATAGCATCAATGAGGTGCTCGTCAGTACCTGGGACAAGTACAAGTTAAAAAAGGAACGAAACCACACCGACAGACAGGGACTTGTGCGTCATGACTTTTGGGTATGAATTCTTTATTGTTTTTGTTCTGTTTCTTAATATTGTAATTCTATGACTTATACCATTGTATTTGTATTCTTTTATGTTGTATCTTCGATATCGGTTGCCTGACAGAGAGGATTACATGGGGCACGCTGAACGTGTGTTCCAAAACAATGCAAAGAAGCTAGTGAAGGATGTCATATACTATGCGAGAATTTAGGCTACAAACCTGTATTTTCAAAATCATCCAGAAGAAGCAGGCCCCTTGAACAAAAAGGAAGGGTCCTCAAAGATATATTTGACCGAGGATCAATATCGTGAGGTTAGTATTCAATTTGTTTTACCCTTTTTATTGATTGTTGTGATTGATATAATATGTAACATTGTGTGTGCAGGTGATGGTTTCATGGATGGCACCCGTGCCTGATGCGTACTATGCTTGGTGTCAATATTGGGCTTCCAAAGGCTTCCAGAAAGCGTCAGCGCATCACAGGCAATGTCGAGGAACCAATCCTAACCACAAGTTTGGCGGTGACGACATGCTCCGAAAAGTAAAAAGAATGGTAAGTTTGATCTAGCTATGTCGATCACCAAATAGTATGTTTGCTTATGGATGTTTTTTGTTTATACAGGAAGCTACGCATGGCCAAAAACCTAGTGACATTGAGGTCTACGAGTAGGGTCACAAAGGACCAGACCCTAACAACCCTGACCAGCTCTGCAGTTAGACAGCCATGGATCGGCTGGTGAGTTTTGGTCCAAAATTATAAACGTTCAAAGTATAGAAATTCCTACATTTGTAAGGTTGTGAATGATGTATAGGCGGCATATGGGGAGGAGATGGTTCGTCGCCATGGCCCTGACTTCGACTAGCGACATGAACCGGTGGATCCCTCGGTGGTGTACGCAAGTGGTGGTGGAAAAGCGCATGGACGGTAAGCTCTAACTTATGATACGCAATTGATCATGCAGTAATCACAATTTTTGAATCACTTATAGATACACACTCTTCGACGGATTCATTGACTCGTCATCGGTGAGATCTCAGAGCATGGGTTTGTCTTCCTGTAGCTCGTGCTCTCGTCGATCGAACGAGCAGGAGTTGGAGATTATGAGGATGTGTGAGGAGATGAGACAACAACGAGAATTTATGGAGGCTTGCAATGCACATAACCAAGCGATGTATCAAGTGAGTATACATAATCCGAACTCTAAATTATTATATTTCAATACAACATCTTCAATAGTAACACATATGTTTAATAGTTAATGCAGCAACAGGGCATGACACCAAATATTCCACCGTCACCACAATGGAGCCAGTTTGCATCCACACCAGCTCCGGTACGTTAATCTTAGCAAATTTGGTTAATAACATTGTCTAAACTAGCAATTCATCTAGTTAGCAAAATATGAACCGTATACTTAATTTGTTGAATATTCATTAAATAGGGATTGGGGATTCAACAGTTCAACACCCCTCCGACACATACCTGCACCTGGAGATAGGGTACGTTTGATAACTCTCGATGAATTTATACACTTGTATACTTGTTGATATTTGCATTTAACGTGTTGATATTTGCATTAAAAATGTTGATATTTGCTAACTTGCATAGGTTACGCCCGAAGCAGGTGGTAGTGGGTCTGATCCCACAGTAGGGACTGGATTTGTTGAGTCCCTCTTCGTGTTCCCTCCTCCTGGTGGTGGCAGCGGTCAAAGCTCTAACCACCCAAGTGGTGGTTATCCCTAAATATGGTGTTTTGTCGTATTTGTTTCTTAACTCGTGCACGCTATGTTTTTCGTGAACTAAACACTTTAACTTATCTCATTGTTCCTATTTGAAATGTTTGTGTAAACTATGTTGGTGATGTGTGAATTGATTATCAAAGTATGTGTTTGTAATGTGTTGGTTCTATATGATGATATATATGTTATGTGTGTTGTTGTGTGCAATTGTGGAGAAATAATGACCATTTGGTGCTGTTTTTGTGCAGCAGTATAGGTTAATCCCCGTCGGCTTGACCATAGCCGACAAGAATTAATATTAATGCCCACCAGCCTAGTAACTCCCGTCGGTCCTACCTGGCCGACGGGAATAATTCGAATAATTCCCGTCGGCCAGATAGGACCAACAGGAGTTACTCGGCCAATGGGCATTAACAGTTAATTCCCATCGGCGAGCCGCAACCAATGGGGATAAGCTAATTCCCGTCGACTTGTATGCAGCCGATGGGAATTACTAATTCCCGTCGGGCGCTGACGAGAATTAGCTTATCCCCGACATCTAATTCCCGTCGGCTAATGGCCGAGGTGGGTTTAACCATATACCGACGGGAATAAGTAATCTCCGTCGGTTTGGTGCTTATTCCCGTCGATTCTGGGCTTACAGGAATTAATTGGATTCCTGTAGTGATGCCCCCTTTGCAGCGCACCCGCTGCCTCCATCATCGCCAGCAACACCAGGCCCCCTCCCCTCCGTCGCGCCTGCTACCGCGTGGCACCCGCTCCATCACCACCACTCCGCAACCGAACACCACCGCTCGCCTATAAAACCCCCACTAGCTCCCTCAACTCCCATCTCGCTCAAAGCAAAGCACACACCTGATAAAATCCCCTCTGCCAAATCGCAAGCAACTCCATTTTCCACTCCCTCGCCCCTAAGATCACAATGCTTGGTGATTCTTGGGTTGAAGATTATTGTACATGGTTCATAGTCTTTGGTTTCCTCCTCTATGTAATGGTAATACTCTTTGATAGAATCCTCTAGTGGGAAGATCAAAGAGAAAAAAGGGGTAGTGAAAAGTGAAAAGAAAAATAGAGAAGAGAAGATGAGAAGAAGGTTGTCCCAAACTCTACTCTATGTCAGTCATCTCTCTGTAGTCTGCTCAAGCAGCAACAGCAGAAGAAGGCCCCATAACACCCGTGTTATGAGGTACTTCAAGGAGCTCAAATCCCCGAGATTCAAGAGTTCTACCCTCATTGATTTTAAGTGGGGTAGTGTTCTAATGAGGTTGTTGTTGTGGAGAAAAAGAAGAAGGCTTGTGAATGTAGCAAGCTTGTGGAGGACCAGATCATCCAAGCATATAAGTTTCTGGATGAGAAGTGGTCACCCAAGTTTTGTTGATGAAGCATCAGAAGACCAATCAAGGAAGGGATCCATGGATAAGTTTGTATGAGGAAGGTTTGCGTGTTGGCATCGATGCTTCTCCAATAAGCTAGCTGCCAAGCGAAAGCTAGAAGCCCGGAGATGATCTTTGAGTAGCCAGAATCAGCGTTTGCAATCGACAACCGAATGTTCCTCAAAGGCTAGATTTTCTTGATGTTCCATCTCCTCGAAGAGTCTGCAAAGTGAAGATATGTAGCTGAAGTAAAGCTATACCCATAAACCTTCTAAGCCAAATCTCGAGGACGAGATTCATTTTAAGTGGGGTAGATCTGTAGCACCCCAAAAATTCAAATCTTGAAAATTTCTCAAACTCGCTCTAAATTCAAAATGAATTTTAAATTTCAATTCAAAATATTTGTTTGCGAGTTGATATCAACAAATAAAATATAATGGTCTATATTCTCTCCAAAATCCTCCTCAAAATATCCTACAAATATTTCCCCAGTGATCCCCCTCAAATTCTTTCTAGAAATACTACCCAAATATTCCACCTATAATTCTCCAAATATTTTCCTCCTGAGAAATACCTTCAGAATCATTTTTAAAGTCCCTACAGATATTTTCTTCATAATTTTCCTCATGCTCATATGTATACATACACCTCCGGTGTCATACAGTGAGCTCTACAAGCTAATTTCACTTATACATGACTAATAAATGCTTATCTCCCACTAATCCTTGCATCCTCCCACTAATCCTCGCCACCTCCCCCCTAATCCCCCGCCTTGCCTATAAATAGAGGGGCAAGGGCCTCCCCTCAAGCCACCCCAAGCCATGTCTTGGCAACTCACTTCTCCCCCCACTCACACACAAGCACAACACAAGCACAAGGATCGTTGGGTCGTTCATTCGATCGGTCGTCCACCTGTTCATAGTTTGTTTGTTCGTTTGTCCGATCATTCGATCGTTCGTCCAATCATTCATGGTTCGTTTGTTTGTTCGTCTGATCGTTCGATCGTTCGTCCGTTTGTTCGTCCAAATAATCTTTGTTCAGCCGTTATGCTGCCAAAATTCTGATCGTTCGTTCGTCCGTTTGTTCATAATCCCTATTCATCGTTCATCGTTCGTTCATACTCACTATTCATCGTTTGTCCATACGGACTATTCATCGTTCATACGAACTGTTCATCGTCCATTCATAGTTACTATTCATTGTTCATCAAACCGTTCATAGTCACTATTCATCGTTCATCTGATCGTTCATAGTCACTATTCATCGTTCATCGTTCGTTCATACAGACTATTCATCATTACTATTCATCGATCATCCAATCACCCAAATATTCAACTGCTCATCCATCATGCTGTCTAGCTCACCTAAGACCTGCCAGACCAATATTCTAGTCATACGAACTCCGGTGACTATGATTTTCCTTCCAGTAAGAACTTCTTATCTGGTCACCCATCCCAGATTTCTCCAAGTTAAGCACGATTAACTTTGAGATTCTTTCGAACCAGGCTTCCAAAAATAAAGACAAACTATGTTTGTATGGATACGCCTTAAATCCTATAAAATCTGGCCCGAGATATCACAGCCCGCCGAGACCAGAATACCATAGTATTCCAGCCATTTGGGTCCCGCCTTACTATAGTCTCATGTGACACAGTAGGTAGGAACAGTTGCCACAAACATAAACCTCTGCCCAAGAATAGCCTAGAAATAATTCCTAGCACATTTTCCAAATATCTCTAAATATTCAAATTCTAGAATATTCCAGGAATATTCCTTTTCCCTTTTCTTTTTATTCCTATGATTATAAAATCCAAAACTCCTCCATCCAAACTCAGATTCTAATAATTCTTGTTTCTAAATTTTTATCAAATTATTCCCTATCCAACCATGTCATCCCTTAAGCATGGTTCATATTCTAGAAAACTCCAAAAATACTCTTGTCCCATATTCTGCCTATAATTTCCCTGTTCAGACTAAGTCAGACGATTCATTCGCCACTATTCTCACCAACAGTGAACTCTACAATACTAAACCACATGTACCCAACTATAAATACACCCAGCTACCCTCTCCCTCTCCACACACTCAACACCCTTAGCCAAGGCAAACCCCCATGCACTTAGTTACCCCGCTCTGCAGGCTACACTCCTAGTGTCGCTTCGCCTCCAATCCACCCTCCTGGTAAGCACCTCCACTCCACCACCAGTAATATCACAACACCACATGACACAAGTTCTGCTCAAGACTCTCGTCCATATATCACCATTCTAACCACTATACTAAATATTTGTTGATATACTTGCTGGTTTGTATGTTTGCTTATTCATGTTGCATAGTTATCGGAGCGTTCATGCTGTCACGTGAAGGCCAGTTCTGCAAGTCTACGCCAGACGGTGGAGCTAGAAGCCTGTTTCGCAAACTCTCACCCTTTCCCCGATTAAAGCAACAGCAAGCTCACTGGATCCCTTCGATGCATAAATTACCTATGCTTTTTAACCACATCCCTTAGCCTGTTATTTTATGCATGATATGATTTTGCTGCAAAGAGACATGTTAATATGGCCACCCAGCCTTAGAACTCTACAGCAATTCATCTTTATATTCCTCGACATTTTTGTTACAATATGATTTGGGAAAAGGTGTGAGTTTTCAAAAGGAAATGTTTTTCAAAATGGTATGATGAAGGGTTGTCACCCTTTTCACCTTTGAGTGGGATGATCAAGGACTCCCTGGTTTGGGAGGGCCTTAAGGTGATGGCTCAGCTGGGTTAGGTGTGAGCATGAAGGATTGTCTCTCTCGTCTAAGGACCGGTTTGTCATCACTCCTTACCTATACACTTATCAAGTACAACCACTTGAGATTATATGGGCAGTCGCTTGATTCAAACTTGCACGGTCTATGCCCTAGGGTTATGATGGCTGGGGAGCACCGAGAGGACAAGGAGGGGGAATGTTTTGTCCTAGTTTGGGTATGGAGGTGGCCTTGTGCCTTTTAGTATAACCACCAAGGTAAAGTCGTGCAAGGGTAGAGAGAGTTTCGACATTCGGATCTCATGACAGTGAGATTGTAGAAACCGGACTAGTGGGTAAAGTGTACACCTCTGCGCAGAATTTAAAAACCTATTCGAATAGTCTATGTCCACGGATATGGATGAGTCATGGCATGGATTTGGCAATTAGTGTTTTGTTTTCCAAAAATGCTTTTGAAAAGTGGTTTTAAAAGGTCCGGCGGTTGAGCCATGAGCTATGGTGGACAGGAAGTCCAATAGCTGTTTTTGAAAATGAAAACCGGTGGGAAACTGCTGAGATACCTGAATGGTTTAGTCTAGGGGATTTTGTTCTATATTGAAAAACTTCCTGCTCCTTTGCGAGAGGATGTGATTTGAAAATTATAAAATGTTTTACAAAATAACCCTGCATCAAATATTGCTCTTTCTGCAAAATATCCTGAGCTCCACATACTCCATGCATTATATCTGATTTCTCCATTCTGTGGGTGAAGGTAGGCTACTGGGTACGTAAGTACTCACTATTGCTTATTTGTTGTTTTTCAGAGAAGGAGATCATTGATCGGGTAAGAGTTACGCCTGTTCCCAACCATGCCTGTGGCTGTTGGACTGCTGATTTGCTTCACTGCATATATCGGGCTGCTTCAGCCACAGTCTGATGATATGTCCCGAGTTGTGGACCAACTCTTAAAGTTGATCGCCACCTTTATAGGTTTGTCTCGTTTAAGCAGATTTAGGATCATCTGATGTATAAATGTGTTTACTAGTCTCCTATGACTAGTAATTGTATCACATTTGAGTCCTAGAGGATTGGGACGCTTCAGTCATATAGGTTGCCTTGCACCTAGTTTGGGCCCCGCTTGATGATAAATGAAGAATGGATTGCTAAGGGCTTGGTCTAAGGGAAGAGTCTACATTGTCCGGGGTGGTCCGGAGCTGGGTAGCTGCTTAGCCTGGTCCCGTACCATAAGCCTACTCCTTCCACCTCCCCAGAATAGCTGACTTAGTGTGATATCCTAGCCCCAGTGGAAGGTGATATCCTAGCCCAATGGTTATTAGAATTAATAGAGTACTCATACAAAAAGGTGCATCTTATTTTTCAGAAGCCTGTCAACCTCTAGGTTAAGCGTGCTTGGCTTAGAGCAATCTTGGGATGGGTGATCGATCGAGAATTTTCTCGGGTGCACTTAGGACTGGATAAAAAACTCGAAGCTCGATAACTCGCTCGACTCAGCTTGTTAATGGATCGACTCGACTCGGCTCATTTGTATTTTGTAACGAGCTGAGCCAGTGTTTTATCTTGGTTCGTTAACGAGCTGACTCAAGCGAGCTCGTGAGCAGCTCACAAGCTAGACGAGCTAAGTCAACAACCCAATAGCACACACAGCTTAAAAAGCCCAAGAAGAAACCCTAAGACATTTAGATGGAGAAATCATTTTCACCCCACAAAATGGTGAGTCCTCGGACCGTGATTCTACGATTGGCGGCAACAACTACGCTGCGAGTCTTCGACCTTATGGCTCTTGAGTCCCGAGCCCTAACAAAACATTGTTGAAACAATGTCTGGTGGCAAGTAGCTAGCATGTATTCAAAATTTTACTTGTTTATTGTAGAACTGTATACTGAATTTCAATTAAAGAGGTACTCATTTGATATTGGTGCTTACCTATCAGGTTTAAGAGAGTGTACCATTGGATACCTAGAGTGGAGGACAAGTAGATTTTGCCTTTCTGTCTATTTTCATGCTAGCTTTAAAATTATCTCTTGGTGACCTTTTTAACTAGAGAGTGGAAATTGATGTGTTTAAGTCCATAGACTATGAGCCTATGATGGATTGTTGTATTTGATGTGTAAGTCGATATGTGGGCATGTCACATGTGGCAGCATACTTGTCACACCCGGCTTTAAGGAACAAAGCCAGGTGCATCTCATACATGCGCCAAGAAGACAACATATATAATAACAGAGTGTATAGAGATAAATGTCACAAAACATCAAAGTATTTATTACATAGCGGAAGACTTATTACAAAATAAAAAAATAAACATAAAACGAACTAAGGATCGTCGGCGCCAATGTCAACTGAGAAACGCCACCTAGATCAGATCATACTCCTCGCCTTGTGGCTCCTCCTGAACCACCTGCTCTTCTCCTGTGGGGGGGGGGGTGTGAGACAGCAAGGGTGAGCTCACACATGATCATAGCTCAACAAGTTGTGGGGAACCAGTGACATAAACTCACAAAGGTGTGAGTTCATGTGATGTGTAAGGCTAATCAATGATAGGGGTTAAAGCTGAGCATTGCTTTTAAGTAGTTGGTCAAAATTTTATTAGCAGTTACTAAGTGTAAGTAAATACCAAACCTTAAGTAAAGTAATTGAACAAAATTAATAATAAACCCATGCAATGCAAGTGACAAAATTGAATTTAAGTTCCATAATGTAAACATCAGATTGAGCCGCTCATGACCGTGAGCTCGGCTAGTATACCAGTTTTACACTCTGTAGAGGTTGTACCCTTTACCCACAAGTCATGTTACCCATCTGCTAAGGGGTCGCGACTCCCATACACCTCTACCTAGGAAGCGCGGCAGAGCAACACTACGAGGCCTTTACAAAGTTCCACTAGCTTCCGAAAACCCGCTACAGTTTATGGGAAGAGCACTTGCAAGAATCCCCCGTCTGACTGCCATCGCAGCTAAATCAACCCGAAAACCTCCTTGCATGCAACTCCCCTACTGCCCTTGCCCCTTTCGGGTAAGGTAGTCTTCCACTAGCTTTCCTAATTAGTCAGCCAAGGGCGTCCCATTAAACCCTTGTGGTGGCACGTGTCTCTCAAGTTAAGCTCTATGTTCCAATTAACATTAATGATCTTGACATGAACAGAAATAGAATAACAAAAGAATTGGAACATAGATAAAATGAATGATTATCCCAAAACCATGTAAAGCAATAGCAAACTACCCAAGTGATTCAGGGGTAAACAAGGTAATGAGATAAACAATCTAGGGTGACCTATCGGGTCCCATCAAAATTAACCTATGCATGAATAAATGATATTAAAGAACATTATTGGGTAAAAAGTGGTCAAGGGCACAACTTGCCTTCAATGAGCTCCTGCTCAGCTACTTCAACCTGCTGCCCACCAGGATCCCCAGTAACGGGCTCTTCTACTCGCCACAATACAAACAAGCACATTATATAGAGAAAATTAACATCACACCAAACATGTATACAAAATACACAGTAATAATCTACATATTAAAATAAAATCCTAGGAACAGGAATCATAATTTTTGGAGTTATAGATTTTAAGATATGAATTTTCAAAGGTTTTATGTGTTTAAAATAGGATTAAATGAGATATTAATTTCCTTATTGTTTTCATGACAAAACAGAGACTCTAAGTGATAGAGAATAAAATTACAAAATTTTAGAAAGTGGAATGGATTAATTTGGACTAAAAATAGATTTTCTATGATTTAAACAAGTTCTAGCATTTATTTATCTATTAAAAATCCATTTATAAATTATTTTCTCTGGTTTTATAATATTCTGGACTGGGCCTCAAATCCAGAGAAACCTAGGGGCTCTGGCGCAAAATATCCTAGACTCAGGAAACAGTCCACACGGACGGCGGGTTGTTTTCTGATAAGTGCAGGGGCTCTTTTGTGAAATGAGCGGCCGAAGGGGTATCCTGAGTTCTCGGCCGCCCGATTACAAACAAGCGGCCTAGATTAAATCTACGCGCAGATGAAAAGATATGCGCTCTACACCGTCGAATCTGAGTTCAACGACCGTGATTTAATTATGCGAGATCTAATAGCATCCATCGGATCTAGATCGACGGTCACAACTACACGTGGCGAAGAGGTATTCTACCGTCTAATCGGTGCCGTTCAGGGGGAAATCAATGGACTAGCGGCAACGTCACCACACTGACTGGATTTCCCCACGGTGGCCACCGGAATCCAGCCTGCGCGCGGCGGCGCCATTGCTGTGCACAACCAAACCTCGATACTACGCGTCCAAACTCCAATCGGGTGGGATCTACACGACAAGGAAGTGATTGCAAGTGATTGGGTAAGGTTCGTACCAGCACGAAGGCAGCGGGCAGCCCTATCCTCGGTGAGTGGCGGAAGCCGAAGTACGGTGAGGAATTCCGGCGATGCCAGCGACGGATTCCGAGAGGTATTGCCACTGACACCTCCCTACCGGCCAGATAAAGCCCACGGACACCCCACCGAGGACCGGATCGACGTCTTTGTGAGGATTACTCGTGGCGGCACAAGGCACTCGACTCCTCACGATTTCTCTGCACGGTAATGGCGAACGTGGGCACGGGGTGCGTGGGGTACATATTTATGGCCTTGCCTAAAGACCGGCGCGGATGGTCCGCATGGCTACGTGATCTTCGGCGAGCTTCGCGGAGGTCGTTGCGGCGAGGACCGTCTACTCCGCGCGACTTTCACGGGGATGAAGACGACGACCACGTTGAGCCTGCGAACTGGGCCCCACTGCGCAGCCAAAGAGTGAGCGCACGCGGTGGAGAAAGTAGGGAAAGGGAGTCTGACCCGCGGGCCCGCGCAGCAGGGAGCGTCCGCGCGCGCGGAGGATGGATTAGAAGGGGGTTTCCTCGGCCCAGGTGGTGTTTCTTTTTTTCTTTTTCTTTTGCTTTTGTTTTCTCCCTTTTTAGATTTAGATTTCAAATTTGAATCTATTTTTGTGGGAAGTTCAAACTCAGGTTAATTTTCTATATTTACATGACGACATAAACTGAATTTTTGTTCATTTATATTTTTATTTTATACTGTTTATATAGTGTTTTCTTCTCTTTTCCCCAATTCTAGGATTTTCCTTTGGAATTTAAATTCCACTTTGGATTTTTAACATATTTCTTTTCTTTTGTATTATTTTATGTTGTCACAGAATGCACACAAAATCAAATCCCAACATGATGCATAATTTTTTAGTGGCTTTTATGTTATTAATTATTTGTTTTTACCTAGGGTGTACACATGCGATGATGCACAAGGGTTGAACTCACATATAGTCAAAGAGAAATTATTTCTCCATTTGTATTATCTCTTACAATTTACAAATTGGGTATTACAAATCCTACCCCCTTAAAAATAATCTCGTCCTCGATATTTAAGAAGATCTAGGGAAAAGGTGAGGAAAATCTATGCGAAGCTCTTCTCTCTCCCACGTAGCTTCATCTTCTCCGTGGTGACTCCATTGCACTTTGCACATCTTTATCACCTTATTTCTTGTAACTCTAGTCAAAGTATCCAAAATCTTGATCGGGTACTCCGTGTAAGTCAGATCACCTTGAACACTGAGCTCTTCCATTGGTAACTGTTCCTCGGGAACACGAAGACACTTCTTGAGTTGAGATACGTGGAACACATTATGCACATCCAATAGGCTAGCAGGTAACTCGAGTTGGTATGCCATCTCCCCAACTCACCTAAAGATCAAGAATGGTCCAATATAGCGAGGGGACAATTTGCCCTTAACTTTGAATCTCCTCATTCCACGAAGTGGTGACACCTTGAGATACACATAATCTCCTTCTTCAAATTCTAGTGGTCTCCTTCTATTATCAGCATAGCTCTTTTGCCTGGTTTGAGCCACCCTCAAATTTTCTCGAATTATACGGACTTGTTCTTCTGCTTCTTGAATCAGTTCAAGCCCAAAGAAGTGTCTTTCTCCAGTCTGATCCCAATATAGAGGAGTCCTGCACTTTCGCCCATATAAAGCTTCAAAAGGTGACATCTTCAGACTGGCCAGATAACTATTATTATATGAGAACTCAGCATAAGGTAAACTTTTATCCCAACTTTCTCCATGCTGAAGGGCACAAGCTCTCAACATATCTTCCAATACTTGATTAGTCCTTTCAGTCTGTCCATCAGTCTGAGGGTGATAAGCCGTACTAAAATTCAACTTTGTACTCATATTCTCATGAAAGCTTCTCCAAAATCTTGAGGTAAACTGTGAACCTCGATCAGACACGATCTTCTTTGGTACTCCATGTAAACACACAATCCGAGCCATATATAACTCTGCTAGTTGAGAACCTTTATAAGTAGTCTTGACAGGAATAAAGTGAGCCACTTTAGTCAATCTATCCACAATCACCCATATAGCATCATATCCTTTTTGGGTGCGAGGCAATCCAGTAATGAAATCCATACCAATTTCTTCCCACTTCCACTCGGGTATCTTCAGTGGATGTAACAGTCCAGCTGGCCTCTGGTGTTCAGCCTTAACTCTTTGACATACATCGCACATAGCCACATGTGCAGCCACATCTCTCTTCAATCCATACCACCAATATTTCCGCTTCAAATCCTGATACATCTTGGTACTACCAGGATGAATAGAATAATCCGAATCATGGGCCTCTTTTAGAATGGTCTCTCGAAGGCTTTCAATATCAGGAACACACATCCTGTCCTTGAACCACACAGTGCCTTGCTCATCTTTCGTGAATTCCGGACCTTGACCTTCAGTAATCAGATCCTTGATCTCTTGTATTTTAGCATCACTAATTTGACCTTTGCGGATTTCTTGCTCCAAAGTAGGTTCCACATCAATAGTAACTCCTTCAGTGTGAGCAACTATCCCCAGGTTAAGTCTCCGAAAATCCTCAACAATCTCGTCGGGTAGCTGGGCAACAATAGCTGAATGAACATGCTCCTTTCGACTCAAGGCATCTGCAACCAAATTCACCTTGCCCGGGTGATAGTGAATCTCCAAATCATAATCCTTAATAAGCTCCAACCAACGGCGTTGCCTAAGGTTGAGATCCTTCTGAGTGAATATATACTTCAGACTCTTATGATCCGTATATACTTGGCACTTGGTCCCCATGATATAATGTCTCCAAATCTTAAGCGCATGCACAACGGCTGCCAATTCTAAGTCATGAGTGGGGTAGTTCAATTCATGTCTCCGTAACTGACGAGACGCGTAGGCAATCACATGTCCTTCTTGCATGAGCACACATCCCAAGCCTTGGCCACATGCATCACAATAGATATCAAATCCTTTCTGTAGGTCTGGCATAACCAATACTGGGGGCAACATCAATCTTTTCTTCAATTGATCAAAGCTATCTTGGCACTTCTCGTCCCACTTAAATTCTCTTCCCTTCTCCAGAAGCAAGGTCATAGGTTTAGCAATCTTAGAAAATCCTTCAATAAACCTCCGATAATATCCTGCTATTCCCAAGAAACTTCGAATCTCAGTAACTGTAGTGGGTACTCTCCACTCCATTATCTCCTTAACCTTAGCAGGATCCACTGATATTCCTCCATTAGATATGATATGACCAAGAAATGGCACCTCGCCAATCCAAAACTCGCACTTGCTGAACTTGGCATATAGCTGGTTATCTCGTAGCTTCTGTAGCACCAACCTCAGATGTTCCTCATGATCGCTATCACTTTGGGAATAAACAAGGATATCATCGATGAATACCACGACGAATCTGTCCAAATACTCCATAAACACCTTATTCATCAAGTTCATAAAATAAGCTGGTGCATTGGTTAATCCAAACGACATAACTGTGAACTCATATAATCCATATCGAGTCGAGAAAGCCGTCTTGGGAATATCCGATGGTCTAATCCTCATCTGATGGTAACCCAATCGAAGATCAATCTTCGAGAATACCCTTGCACCTCTCATCTGATCAAATAAATCCTCAATACGAGGCAACGGATACTTGTTCTTCATCGTAACATCATTAAGCGGTCTATAGTCCACACACATCCGCTGGGATCCATCCTTCTTCTGTACAAATAGAACCGGTGCTCCCCACGGTGAGGAACTCGGACGAATGTACCCAGCCTCTTGTAACTCAGTTAACTGCTTCTTAAGTTCCTTCAACTCCTCTACGGACATCCTATATGGCCGTTTAGAAATAGGGGCGGTTCCAGGTAGGAGATCAATAACAAACTCAACTTCTCTATCAGGTGGCATCCCTGGTAACTCCTCTAGAAAGACATCCGGAAAATCTCTAACCACACGGATGTTGTCACCAACAAACTCCTCAGGTATAAAGAACATTGCACGTTTGGATGAGGTGGTTACTGCAATATTAACTTGAAATCTTTCTCCTTTAGTGGTAGTGAGTTCTACGGTACCTTTACCACATGCTATAATGGCCTTTGCCTTTCTCAACCATGACATACCAAGGATCAGATCTATACTGCTTGCCTCTAATATTATAGTAGTAGCTCCAAATTCTCTACCCATAATGGTCAATGCCAATCTACGTGTCATTTGATTCGCCTCAACATGCCCTTTAGGTGTAATTACTACCATTGGTTTTCTCATATTTAGCAGTGGTATTTCATTTGTGTTGGCATATCGAGCAGACATGAATGAATGTGTAGCACCAGAATCAAATAATATGGTTGCAGGAATAGCATTAACGTAAAACATACCAAGTACGATGTCAGCACCATCCGGAGTAGCATCAACGCTGACTTGATTAACCTTGGCAATAGAATATCCCTTGCCAGATCCTGGAGTTTGCTGCATGTTCTGAACTGGAGTAGTAGCAATCCTCTGTGGGTAGACATTTGCATAGTGTCCAGTCTTCCCACACTTGAAACACGTAGTGCCTGGACTCTGTCCTGAGAACTTCGTCGAGGTGCCAGTGGGGGTAGCCTGTCGAGGAGGTGGAGTCCTCAAAGGTGATTGCTGAACTGGGCGCTGGCCTCCGCCAGTGCGAACTGGTGTACCCTGGGGTGAACTGTAGCGAGGACGAACACTGCTGCTTCCTTGTCCTTGAGATATAGCCTTCCTCTTCAAATCTCCTAGCTGAACACGCTTGTGTTCAATAGCCAGGGCCTTATCAAGTAGCCTCTGAAATGATGGAAATGTATGTGCCACCAGAGCATACTGTAGAGGTCCATTGAGTCCTTCAATAAAATGCTCCTGCTTCCTCTCATCTTCAGCAACTTCATCAGGGGCATATCTAGATAACTGAATAAACTTGTCGCGGTACTCGCTGACTGACATACTTCCTTGCTTCAGTGACAGAAATTCCTTCTTCTTAATCTTCATTAATCCAGCAGGTATATGATAATTCCTGAACTATGTACTGAACTCTGCCCAAGTAATAGTATTAGCAGCATCGTGGGCAGCAGTATATGAATCCCACCAATCAGCAGCAGGACCTGTCAGACGTCCAGAAGCATATAAAACCTTCTCCCGGTCAGTGCATTGTGCAATATTCAGCATCTTCTCAACGGACTTCAACCAATCATCCGCGTCCAGTGGATCAGGAGAGCTTGCAAATGTAGGTGGCTTATGACTCATGAACTCTCTATGCTTAACCTGGGGTGGAACTGGTGGTGGTGGTGGAGGCAGTGGTACTTGTTGCTGTTGTTGTTGCATTTGCTATTGCAGCTGCTGTTGCGCCCTCCTTTCTTGGCGTATCTCCTCTCGCTCTTGGCGCAACTCCTGTCGTATCTCTTCTCTTTCCTGGCGCATCTCTTGGCGTTCTTGCTGCATCTAAGCACGCATATCCACCATAGTGTCCGCCATTTGTTGCATCATCCTCATCTGAGCCGCAATCAGTGGGTCAACTCCGCCTAGTGGAGGATTAGGAGGATTCATCTCTGCTGGCTGTGGCTGGGGTTGTCTATATATCCACCGAGTGTGTCGATTAGGAGGCAAATCAATTCCACCACCCCGCCTGGTATTGACCATCTGAGTTAGATACATATGGTAAGAGAATAGTAGACAAGGCAGGTATTTACAAATCAGGTTACTTTGGGGGGATTTATTAGCTAAGCAGATTAATATTTTACCTACCATAGCTAATTCATTACCTTATGGTGGTACATGCTAAGATGCCCATATATAATATTTCAATCAATCAAAGAAGCAAATCAGGCATTTATCATCAGAACAATCAACCAACATTTTTAAATAGAGAAAATAGTTTTAATTTCGTCTTAGGTTCCCTATCTCTTAAAAAGATCATAGTGGTAGGATTCCAAGGTGTGAAATCCATCTTGTCTTATAGTAGAAAAGATAAGATTAATCAGAGTAGAGTAGCAAAAGGTGAGACAAGATCAAGATGGGATGAGTATAGAATGAGTCAGAGTAAGGTAAGTAGGAGAGGGTTTGTCCATTTCTATCTAGGTCTCGTCCTACAGTCAACATTTCCTTTGATACCACTTCTGTCACACCCGGCTTTAAGGAACAAAGCCAGGTGCATCTCATACATGTGCCAAGAAGACAACATATATAATAACAGAGTGTATAGAGATAAATGTCACAAAACATCAAAGTATTTATTACATAGCGGAAGACTTATTACAAAATAAAAGAATAAACATAAAATGAACTAAGGATCGTCGGCGCCAATGTCAACTGAGAAACGCCACCTAGATCAGATCATACTCCTCGCCTTGTGGCTCCTCCTGAACCACCTGCTCTTCTCCTGTGGGGGGGGGTGTGAGACAGCAAGGGTGAGCTCACACATGATCATAGCTCAACAAGTTGTGGGGAACCAGTGGACATAAACTCACAAAGGTGTGAGTTCATGTGATGTGTAAGGCTAATCAATGATAGGGGTTAAAGCTGAGCATTGCTTTTAAGTAGTTGGTCAAAATTTTATTAGCAGTTACTAAGTGTAAGTAAATACCAACCTTAAGTAAAGTAATTGAACAAAATTAATAATAAACCCATGCAATGCAAGTGACAAAATTGAATTTAAGTTCCATAATTTAAACATCAGAGAGTCCTGAGCCGCTCATGACCGTGAGCTCGGCTAGTATACCAGTTTTACACTCTGCAGAGGTTGTACCCTTTACCCACAAGTCAAGTTACCCATCTGCCAAGGGGTCGCGACTCCCATACACCTCTACCTAGGAAGCGCGGCAGGGCAACACTACGAGGCCTTTACAAAGTTCCACTAGCTTCCGAAAACCCGCTACAGTTTATGGGAAGAGCACTTGCAAGAATCCCCCGTCTGACCGCCATCGCAGCTAAATCAACCCGAGAACCTCCTTGCATGCAACTCCCCTACTGCCCTTGCCCTTTCGGGTAAGGTAGTCTTCCACTAGCTTTCCTAATTAGTCAGCCAAGGGCGTCCCATTAAACCCTTGTGGTGGCACGTGTTTCTCAAGTTAAGCTCTATATTCCAATTAACATTAATAATCTTGACATGAACAGAAATAGAATAACAAAAGAATTGGAACATAGATAAAATGAATGATTATCCCAAAACCATGTAAAGCAATAGCAAACTACCCAAGTGATTCAGGGGTAAACAAGGTAATGAGATAAACAATCTAGGGTGACCTATCGGGTCCCATCAAAATTAACCTATGCATGAATAAATGATATTAAAGAACATTATTGGGTAAAAAGTGGTCAAGGGCACAACTTGCCTTCAATGAGCTCCTGCTCAGCTACTTCAACCTGCTGCTCACCAGGATCCCCAGTAACGGGCTCTTCTACTCGCCACAATACAAACAAGCATAGTATATAGAGAAAATTAACATCATACCAAACATGTACACAAAATACACAGTAATAATCTACATATTAAAATAAAATTCTAGGAACAGGAATCATAATTTTTGGAGTTATAGATTTTAAGATATGAATTTTCAAAGGTTTTATGTGTTTAAAATAGGATTAAATGAGATATTAATTTCCTTACTGTTTTCATGACAAAACAGAGACTCTAAGTGATAGAGAATAAAATTACAAAATTTTAGAAAGTGGAATGGATTAATTTGGACTAAAAATAGATTTTCTATGATTTAAACAAGTTCTAGCATTTATTTATCTATTAAAAATCCATTTATAAATTATTTTCTCTGGTTTTATAATATTCTGGATTGGGCCTCAAATCTAGAGAAACCTAGGGGCTCTGGCGCAAAATATCCTAGACTCAGGAAACAGTCCACACGGACGGCGGGTTGTTTTCTGATAAGTGCAGGGGTTCTTTTGTGAAATGAGCGGCCGAAGGGGTATCCTGAGTTCTCGGCCGCCCGATTACAAACAAGCGGCCTAGATTAAATCTACGCGCGGATGAAAAGATATGCGCACTACACCATCAAATTTGAGTTCAACGACCGTGATTTAATTATGCGAGATCTAATAGCATCCATCGGATCTAGATCGACGGTCACAACTACACGTGGCGAAGAGGTATTCTACCGTCTAATCGGTGCCGTTCAGGGGGAAATCAACGGACTAGCGGCAACGTCACCACACTGACCCGATTTCCCCATGGTGGCCGCCGGAATCCAGCCTGCGTGCGGCAGCGCCATTGCCGTGCACAACCAAACCTCGATACTACGCGTCCAAACTCCAATCGGGTGGGATCTACACGACAAGGAAGTGATTGCAAGTGATTGGGTAAGGTTCGTACCAGCACGAAGGCAGCGGGCAGCCCTGTCCTCGGCGCGTGGCGGAAGCCAAAGTACGATGAGGAATTCCGGCGATGCCAGCAACGGATTCCGAGAGGTATTACCACGGACACCTCCCTACCGGCCAGATAAAGCCCACGGACACCCCACCGAGGACCGGATCGACGTCTTTGCGAGGATTACTCGCGGCGGCACAAGGCACTCGACTCCTCACGGTTTCTCTGCGCGGTATTGGCGAACGTGGGCACGAGGTGCGTGGGGTACGTATTTATGGCCTTGCCCAAAGACCGGCGCGGATGGTCCGCATGGCTACGTGATCTCCGGCGAGCTTCGCGGAGGTCGTTGCGGCGAGGACCGTCTACTCCGCGCGACTTTCACGGGGATGAAGACGACGACCACGTTGAGCCTGCGAACTGGGCCCCACTGCGCAGCCAAAGAGTGAGCGCACGCGATGGAGAAAGTAGGGAAAGGGAGTCTGACCCGCGGGCCCGCGCAGCAGGGAGCGTCCGCGCGCGCGGAGGATGGGCCAGAAGGGGGTTTCCTCGGCCCAGGTGGTGTTTCTTTTTTTCTTTTTCTTTTGCTTTTGTTTTCTCCCTTTTTAGATTTAGATTTCAAATTTGAATCTATTTTTGTGGGAAGTTCAAACTCAGGTTAATTTTCTATATTTACATGACAACATAAACTAAATTTTTGTTCATTTATATTTTTATTTTATACTGTTTATATAGTGTTTTCTTCTCTTTTCCCCAATTCTAGGATTTTCCTTTGGAATTTAAATTCCACTTTGGATTTTTAACATATTTTTTCTTTTGTATTATTTTATGTTGTCACAGAATGCACACAAAATCAAATCCCAACATGATGCATAATTTTTTAGTGGCTTTTATGTTATTAATTATTTGTTTTTACCTAGGGTGTACACATGCGATGATGCATAAGGGTTGAACTCACATATAGTTAAAGAGAAATTATTTCTCCATTTGTATTATCTCTTACAATTTACAAATTGGGTATTACAATACTTGTATTGCATATTAATATTTTGGATTGATGGAGTGCTGCCTAGATTAGACATTGAGATATGGAATGGAAGTATTAAACTATGAATTATGGAAGTGGTTTAAATATTTATTTTCTTATTTTACAATGTATGCTATTGCTATATACATGTTTAAACACTTTTATGCTTGTATGTTCATGAATTTGTGTTTTTGTTAGTATGGCTCATGAGCTTATCGAGCCAGCTCCAGTTGGCTAACAAGCCGAGTCGAGCTGAACATTTAGCTCGTTATTATAATGAGCCGAGACGAGCTGGCTCCTTACACTAACGAGCTAGAACGAGCCGAGCCAAAACGAGCCGAGCTGGCTCATTATCCAGCCCTAGGTGCACTTGAGTGAGGACAAAGTGCACACAAAAGACTCGTGTTGGTCTGTGGGATGATCTATGGTCCTAGAGGGCTGCCAGGAGTAAGTACCACCGATCTGGGAGTGGACGAGGTGTTACAAATGGTATCAGAAATGGCCCTCACGGTTTCATAAGCGTGTGTGGGCTAGGGGTTCGGGCATATGCACATGGCGCATGTGGGCCTGCAATGGTCACATCGCATGTCATATGTTGACACTAGACACACAGACGTGGCTAAGTGGGGAGGTTCCTAGCTTGGGGTTGACTGACAAGGACGTCAGTCTTCTAAGTGGGGTGGATGGTGATATCCTAGACCCGATGGATGGTGATATCCTAGCCCAAGGCTTAATATAATCAATAGAGTACTCAAACAAACAAGGTGCATCTTCTTTTTCGGAAGCCTGTCTCGAAAGAACCTCTAGGTTAAGCGTGGTTGGCCCAGAGCAATATTAGGATGAGTGATAGACCGAGAAGTCTTCTCGGGTGCACTTGAGTGAGGACAAAGTGCGCACAAAAGACTCATGTTGGTCTGTGGGGTGATCTATGGTCCTAGAGGGCTGTCAGGAGTAAGTACCAGCAGTTCGGGAGTGGATGAGGTGTTACACTTTGTACCTTCTGGACTAAGTATCTGGGGATCTGAACTTCATTCAGATTCAAGGGGCCGAGTCCAAAGCTAGGCTCGACAGGGTAAGGCTGTGCAATTCGGAGGATTGAGTACAACAAAGTAAAGGCCCTAATGAAACACTGCTAAGCATCGATCCCAGACCACATTCAGGATCGGGCTCTGGTCTGATGGTAGCCTCGAACAACCGAAGCTACTAGAGCTGCAGGGAAATCAAAAGAAAAGAGAAAGAGGAAGAAACTGGCTACCACAATCGGAGGCGCTTACATAGGGAATAGTCTGGTAGTGGTCTGACCCTGTAAACCTGGTCTGCTAATATACAACCATAGTCCAGTAAGGTCGCTCGCATAAACCTGTCTCTGGCGCCTTCTGTGGTCTAGCCCGGTAAGAACAACCCTTATAAACACCAATTGGAGACAAAAAAAACAAAGAAATGGATCAACCTCGTCAAGAATGATAAAAGTCAAAACCAGATCTTTCAGATGTGTCACCGCCCAGGGCGAAGTCTTTCCTTGCCATAATCTTTCTTCCCCCAGCATGTCCATCTCTTATCCCAGATATTAGGTGGCTAGACAACTATGCTCTCTTAATCACCCACTAATGACTATTAAAAAAAGGGAGGAGAGATTCATTGTTGAACCAATTAGAAACTAAAAGCTCAACTACAAATGAAACCTTCTGCATCCCTTGTCTTACTAATCTCAAGGACGAGATTATTTTGAAGGGGTAGAATTTGTAACACCCAAAAACACATTTTGGTAATTTAGAAAACTCTCCAATGAGATTTGAGTCAATATGATTTTTAATGGATTCCTTTATTATAAAAAAATAAATACTTCCTCTAAAAGAAAAATAAATAGTAATAATAAAATTTGGTAGTCCAAAAGCAAGAGTGAAACCTTAAAACTAGAGCAGAAGTTAAAAAACATAAGATTAGATAGAAGATTCATATATAAATGAATTATCTAAAGTGGAATTATATTTATATTCTCTAAAAGGATTAGTTAAATAATATCTTAATAAAGATTTTACATTAGAAAATATGTTAACAAAACAAATGAATCTAAACTTTTGGACATACTTTAAATTTGACTACACCTTCAGTTTAATACCTTCTAGAAATAAATAGTGGATGTGTATTGCATATTTGAAATGCTTGTTTAAATAATTAAATAATTTATATATGTAAATAATTAAATTAAGTTTTGCTTCCATGCTGGGTCTTTAATGGTGCATTTCGAATTCAGTTGAGATTTAAAATTGATTTGAAACAAGGAAGTGGAATTGAACTTAGAAAATAGAATAAAACATGAAGAAAAAAAGAGAGACTCCCTGCGTCTGGACCAAATTCCCTGGCCCAGTAACGTTTCCACCGACCTATGATGAGATCCAACTTGGGCGTGTTTGGTTCGGCTTTTTTCTGACCAGCTTTTCTGAAAAGCTGGCTGTGGGGAAAAGCTGGCTGTTGGGAAAAGCTGGTGGGTAGAATTTAGGTGTTTGGTTTGCCAGCTGTGCAGATAAGCTGTTCGTGAGAATCTACGTGTTTGGATAATCAGATTCTCATATTGCAGATTCTGATCGAAGAAACTACAAAATGCAACCCATAACAAAGAAAAGGTCATTACACAATAATTAGTGGAGTTGATTACATCATAAGTACCGTTACATTGACATACTTAACTACGACACTAATGCATTAGCAATTGCATCTCGAAAAGCACTCATGTCTAACTCATCAGATGTGCTACTACTACTCTCACCTAAAGGTACATCATGACTGATGCTACTAGGTCCTAGTTCATCAAAGTCTCTATCGTGTAGAGCACTCTCTCTAATGAAGTTATGCAATGTCATACAAGCAATAATTATCTTGGATTGTTTGGTAAGCGAAAAAGAAGGGAGACTTAATAGAACTCTCCACTTCATTTTAAGCACCCCAAACGATCGCTCTATAACATTGCGTAGCGAAGAGTGTGCATAGTTGAATACTTCTTTGCTCCCAATAGGTTGCCTCGCATTTTGCCATTCAGAAATGTGGTACTTCTGACCCTTATAAGGTGCAAGGTAGCCCTTTCTATTAGGATAACCTGAATCGACAAGATAGTATTTACCTGCACAAACATGAAATACAAAAGTTAAATACTTAAGCCATTAATTAATAGCATATGTCATAAAAACAAGGAATATAATTATATACCTTCTGGTGGCTGGGGGAACCTGTCTGCATATGATATCAAAGTATCTTGTAATACTCTAGTGTCATGTACGGATCCTGGCCATCCTGTGACAACAAATGTGAACCTCATATCGAAGTCACAAACGACCATTACATTCTGTGATGCGTAACCGTGCCGTCCAATATATTTGGCTTGCTCCGAGGCCGGGACTGACGCTGGAAAGTGACTACCATCAATTGCTCCTATGCAATCCTTGAAGTGTGGCCAAAATCTCGCCTCTCGCAAACGAGGATGAATCTCGATGAAATATGGGTCTTTGGGCTTAATTATGTCAGATGACATCTTAAACAGTGCATCGAGGACTTCACTATACTTGCGACTAATTGTTTCCAAGGAGTGACCAAACTTATTCCTTATCTGTCTAAATGACTGTGGACCCCCACATGCCCACAAGAAAATGCCAAGTGCTTCCATAGTACTGACACCCCGACTTGGAAGCAGACCATAATTGTCCACCAATGTGTCATGCAATCGTCTGAAAACAGTTCGTCGCATGCGAAACATATCGAAGCAGTCGTTACTATTCTCCAACGTTCTCTCCACCCATTGAATCCCAGTTTCCACCAATGTTCTTCTAGGAACCTGCATGAAAGTCCTGCCCCAAACGTCTACAGCAAATATAGCAACCACCAATTCTGCATCTGTGTCATCCATTTCATTACCATATGTGTGTGCAGCAGGGTCACACATCTGCATGCACACAAACAACAGACACATATTCATATCTAACCACGGTTTATAAGTCAGAAAATAATGCACAACCACAGTTTACAAGCCACATATATTCACTGATCATAGGAGACAGAAAGTTCACAGATTCACATATAGTTCACAAGCTGACAACTCAGATTATTGAAATACAAGTTCAACTCGAATATCTGGAAAACTGTTTCAAAGGGAAAATTGAAGCCAACGACAAGTTTATTGTTCACAACAATGAAACGACAAGACTCATAGAACAGACAGAAACAACGGTAATACTGAATAAGCCTCTCTTGTCCGACGACCAGCAGCTAAGTGCACTTTTTAAGATCTATCTCGTAAGCATTGCGAAGCCAGGCGATCCTTCCTTCTTTTGTCTGCAAGTTTGCAAAAATATCTCTATACTTTTTCTTAGTCAATAGATGAGTGGCAAACAAATGTAGTTGGCTGCCTTCTGGTGATCCATCATCCATAACTTGTTGCAACTGCTTTTTAATCTCAAGTCGAACTGGGTCATTGTCAGCAGAGGTAATGGACTTGTTAGTGGTCATTGAACGCGACTCAAAAGCCTCCACTAGTCTTCTCATGTACTCTTCCCTCGAATCTTTTTTCTTCTTTGGTTTAGGAGAATCATGCCGCATCTTACGCTTCCCACTAGCATTTGTGCAGGGGTCAGGTGTGCTGTTTTCACCCCCACCTAAAGTGGCTTCGAAATGATCATCAGATGATGAATTAGCATCCTCGACGCCAGGAACCAGGGTTATTTCATTTGTGCAAACAATGGGTCCAAACATAACCTTTAGCTCGTCCTCATTCTCTAGGGGGGCTGTTTTGAACATAATACAACCTGGCATTGCCTGCACCAAGATGGTAGTTCCTAGTTTTAGATGGCCAATACTAATGTTAGTCTAGGGAAAAAAGATCTACTTACTTCATTTTTCTTGGCCCACCACTCATCTGGCGCACTGATTGAACCAGTATGAGGGTCTCGACCAAGACCAGTAGCCCTTTCATTAAGAGTTTTCCACTGGGTGAACATTCTCTTCAACGTATCCCACCTATTCTTCATTTGATCCCTTGTGTACGTGCGACCAGTGCGTTCCTTAAACTTTCTTATCAGGTTAGCATACCCTTCGGCGTTTAGGAATTGTTGTGGCCTGTTCCGTGCATTGACCTCTTCTACACATATTTCTGTGTAAATTTTTGTAGCTCTACTGTCCCACTTAGCAATCACTTTGCCAGACTTGTCCATCTAGTGCAAAATAGTGTACACGATTGAAAATACGTATTGAAGTTTCAGTTAATACGACAACAAATATAACCGGAAACTGACCATAATAAAATACAGCAGTACCAGAAGCAGTCACATTCGTTTGTCATAATTACATATAGGGTCTGACGAAATTAAAGTGCTGCTGAACACAAAAGCACAAGGAACAGTTTAGAAAGTGGCATGAACCAAAAGCCTGATCTATCCCAGTGACACTACTAACACCTGACTCTAACATGATCCAAATTAAACTTCATTGTCGCTAAATGATGGCATCTGGTCTGAGTCATATTTGTAACGCCCCGAATTTTGCAGTTGAATTTTTTCTTTTCTTTACTCGCCAAAATTCGGGCGTTACCTTTTCTTTTTCTTTTTCCCTCGCTAAACCTTGACCTTTTCCAAAGTTTTAGCGGGATTCGGTTTGGATTTCCCGTGTAAGAAAAACTCAAAAATACTTTGTGTTGTTTGATGCACCATGCCGAACCTCGCATTTTTCTGATTGTTTGAAAGTGCAAATGCATTCATCTAGAAAGATCGGATTTCGAAAACAGGGAAATAATCTTTTCTTTTTTTCTTTTTTCTTTCTCTCTCTTTCTCTCTCCTCTTTTTCTCTCTCTCCCGCGCCGTGGGCCGACCCTTGGCCGGCCCAAGCCCCCTGCGCGCCCCCCTCTTGGGCCTTGGCAGGCCCAGCCGCCCCCCACCCCCTTCCCTTTTTCCCCAATTCCCCTCTCCCTCCCTCTCATTTTCTCCCTCCTCTCTCTAGCGCCGCCCCTACTCCCTGCCCTAGCCGCCGCCCCCTGCAGCCGACCCCAACCCTCGCCGTCGGCCGCCCATCGCCGGTGAGCCCCTCCCCCTTCCCTCTCCTCCCTCCCTCCTCTCTCCTTGGCCACCGCCCCGGCCGTGCCCCCCAGCCCAGCCGCTGGCCGCCCCCGGCGCGCCCTCTGGCCGCCCGGCCGGCCCCTGGCCTGCCCCGGCCGCCCCCTGGCTGGCCACGGCCCCCTTCCCGGCCAGCCCCCCCGGCCGCGCCCCCTCGCCCGCCTGGCCCCTGGCCGCCAGCTCGGCTGGCCTTGGCCGCTAGCTCGGCCGGCCTCGGCCGCCAGCTCGGCCGGCCTTGGCCGCCAGCTCGGCCGCCCCGGCCCCCAGCTCGGCCGCCCTCCCCCGCGCGCCCGCCCAGCTCGGCCGCCCAGCCTAGGGCCGGTTCAACCGCCCCCCCCCTCTGTTTTTTTATTTTTTTTTTTTATTTTATTTACTTTCTGTGATCATAATTACTTTATTTTAGGTAGACTGATCATTGTTCATGCTATGGAAATAGGAAGTTTAATTTAGAATTCTGTTGCGCTAGTTGGTTCATTTAGTTAATTGTTTATCCCGTGCAATGTTGATCAACTAAAATGATTAGGTTTCCATTAGTATATATATAACAGAATTCTTTTGTTAAGAACCAATTGTAACTAATCATTAGTGCATAAGATTTAACCCCCTGCGAGACCCTCTCCCGTTTCTTTCTAACCATAACAAATGCGATATCGAATGTCATACTTGATGCATATTCACTTTACTTGTTCTCTTGTATGGTGTACTGTTCTTTTGTATTAAATATGTGGATGTATGTATGTTTGCGCTCGCATAGAGAACGATCCGGCCAAAGAGCCCGAGGAATTCGCAGGAGAAGCCCCTGAGCAGCAGTCGGTTGGTGGAGGCAAGTGTCCTTTGACCTATCTCTGTCCTATTCATTCTTTAATTCACCTCCCGCATTACACATTTATACCTAAGGATTGACTAGCTTTTGTTATCCATGTCCTTGTTTACCTATTTGGGTCGGATTATTACTGCTTAGTCTGATGCTATTGCTCAACTCTAATCAATGAACATGATGTGATTATCTATGATACGCTGTTTTCCCCTTCTTATTTATGATCGTACTTGTGGCATTTAAGGGGACTCGAGCGGTTTCTCGAGTGCCTCTCCGTAAGGACCTGTTCAATGGATGACCGCCCGGGAAAACAGTGCAACCATGAGGGTGGAATGGGACGCCCTTAGCTGAATAATTAGAGGAACCGGGGTGTAGTTCGCTTCGCCGTCGTGCCGTCAATGGGGCTCGGTGTATGCGGCTCGCTCTGCCAAGGTTGATTTGTCCCTTGGGGAGGAGTGCGGTACATTTAGGAAACCTAACGGGTGGCTACAGCCCCGGGGAATCTTTGTAAAGGCTACGTAGTGAGACCCTGCCTATTCACCTTGGTAGTGTTTAAGGGTTTGATCAGCCCGAGGCAAGAGGGAATCACGGCTTGTGGGTAAAGTGCGCAACCTCTGCAGAGTGTTATGAAACTGATATATCAGCCGTGCTCACGGTTATGAGCGGCCAAGGGAGCTCCAGAGATTAGTGATACTTGATCAGAGACATTTTGGTACAGGTGGCAATGAGATTGATGGTTCTGATTATGATTATGGTATTGGTAAGTGGTATTCTTTCCGTTTGGAAAGGATACATTGGGCTAATAACTTGGGTTAATGTTAAAACCTGGCTCTCTACTAGTAAGTAATAACCTGACCAACTAAAAGTAACTGCTTGACTTATCCCCATATAAAGCTAGTCCACTACAGCCAAACGGGATGCTTGCTGAGTATGTTGATGTGTACTCACCCTTGCTCTACACACCAAACCCCCCCCCCCCCCAGGTTGTCAGCATTGCAACCACTGCTCAGGAGAAGATGAAGCTGTGGAAGGAGACTTCCAGGAGTTCCAAGACTATGACGAGTTCTAGGCGTGGGTTAGCGGCAACCCCCAGTCGGCTGCCTGTGAAGGCCGTGTTATCTACGTTTCTTTTCCGCACTTTGATTTATTGTAAGAACTATATGGACGTCCCAGACGTATGATGTAATTGACTATTATTTCCCCTTTTAATACTATTTGAGCACTGTGTGATGATGTCCATATTATGTAACTGCTGTGTACGTGAATAACTGATCCTGGCACGTACATGGTTCGCATTCGGTTTGCCTTCTAAAAACCGGGTGTGACAATATTCAATACCCCAGAAGTTTCTAAAGTGGTCAGCAAAGTCCCAATCCGGACTAAGGAACTCGTCAGCTGGGGGTGGTGAGGACAAAGCTGACGGTTCATAGCTGCTGTCAGCAGGGTTGTTTACGTTGTTCACGTTGTCCAAATTCTCTTGCAACACCAGAGAGTCTTGCTTAAGCATGCAAGCAATGTCCTCCAATGCTACACGAAGTTTGGTAGCGTCAAAGGAGGTCAACCCACGTCCTGGACGGATTGTTTCCTGAGCTACGGAATAAATCTTGTCCGCAATCTCTTGCATCCTTCCAATTGCCTTGTCGGCTATGGAGTCTGCTGAATCCATCTGATGTGGATTTAGGTTGGTTAGTGTACTAGAGAAGGGGGCAATGTACTAACTTCCATGTATTGACATGAATTGCCGACATGGGACAAATGTTGGTTGAAGCAACTAACATACAGCTAGTAACTAACAAATTTATATGAACAAAGTAATACTGATGGTAGTAACTGCAACCTGATCAGACAGGTTGTGACAAATAATACTGATGGAACAGAGCAATGCCATCCTTAGTGAAGTGTAAACTCTATTGGGTTGAGCCCATGTTGACAGTAAACTGCGCTACAAAATGTGTATGAGAGTACCTTGGTTGCACTGGAAATTGGAACCGAAGACGAACCCGAGTTGATAAGGGAAATCTGCAGGCAACATTGGACATAGAATTAGGTACTACTACCATCCATACCCTTTTTCATTTACTGAATTAACTGTAGATCAGGCGGCCGTGTACTGAGGTACGACGAACCCTAGCTACACTACCGGAGGGGGAGGCGAGGGTTAGGATCGAGTCGAGCAACACCGTACCTGTGCAGATGACGACGCAACAGGGGGAGCAGAGGAAGCTTCACGACGGAGCAGCGGCGCCGGTTTAGGTGCGGCAACCCTAGCGATAGTTTAGGGTCAACGAACGACAGCGCCGGCGGTGGACAATGAGAGGGTACACGGACCGAGGAGAGAGGCCGTACCTGCGACGACGACGACGGGGGGAGAGGTTCCTTCGCGACGGGGAGGAGGCTGCGTCCTCGGAGCGTGAACCCTACGGAAGACGAGAATGAGACGCGGCGAAGGAGAAACCACACCGGCGCGGAGGAGGTTGCCCGTATGTACCACGATGCGGGGAGGAGACGGACCGCCGGCGGCGCGATGGGTTCGGGCGGCGGCGCGATGGGTTCGCGGCGGCGGCGCGATGGGTTCGCGGCGGCGGAGGAGCGTCGCATGGGCTAGAACCCTAGCGAAGTGGGCGCGGCTTCGAGCAAAAGCGAACTGACGGGCGCTTCTCGCGTTAAGTGGCCGGACGGCTTCCTGCGGAAGCGCGTCGCGGAGAAGCGACGCGAGAAGCTACCCGTTTGGCTCCAGCTTCTGCTTCTGGCGGCCAGAAGCCGCCCAGAAGCTGAACCAAACGGCACCATTGTGCAACTCATGTCACCCGCCGCTGGATCGCCTCTAGGCGGGGCCCACTGGCCAGTGTTACTTCCAATCGGGCGCGGGTCTCTCTGTCTGCCGAGTAGGGCCCACTTCGCAGCTCAGCCTCCATCACACGCGTGTGCTTTGAGTCTCTGTCGCGTAGGACCCACCCGATAGCTCAACCTTTTTTCCATCGTAACAACCGAGGCGCTCGTCTGCAACCGCTGCAATGGAACCCGTATCCATCGCCGTCGGCCGTGTTCGGGGTTCGGCCGAGCCCCTCGGCAACAGACTCCTCTACCGGTATATAAGTATCAAACCTTTTCCCCTGCCTTCTCATCTCGTCTCGCCAGCTGAGCAAACTGAGGGGATGGGGAATCACACTGCTTCGGTGGATGCCGCCACAGTCGATCTCCGCCCATGCCGCTGGTCGGGCCGTGGTTGAAGTTCTATAGGAGGCGGAAGACTATGTGGGTGGTGTGCGGGGCCGTCGCCGAACTCAGGGGGTGCTCGGTGGGAGCTTAATTGCTCGTCGGAGATGAACGACTCCGCGGGACCGCCCTGTCTCGTAGTTGTAGACAGCCATGCCGCAACCTTCAAACGCCGGTAAGTTGCATGTTATAGTGTTCGCCGTAGTGCACTCGTTTTATGGCACCGTTAGCTTGTTGGGGTGACCACCGGTGTGCTGGACGCGTGGTGCGCCGATGTGGCCGCCACCGTAGTTGGGGCGTGCCTGTGTTCGGCGGTTGTCGGCTGTGGGGAAGAAGGCTGTCTGGCCGTGGATCTCGCAATAAACGGCCGAGATTAGATCAAGCCCTTTCCCATTCGCGGGGTGATCGAAACCATCCAATCGGGATCGTATGGATGGGATGTGAATTCAACTTAAGGGATCAAGGCCGATCTGGGGCCGTTGATCACAGATCTGGTGGCCCAGTGAGCATACATGTTCACGATTTAACCGTCCCATAGATCTTGAATCCTACGACTCGACTCAGAATCTACTGTACTCCTTCGCAGAATAATTTTTCTAAAGAACCCCTGTCCTATTGACAAACCAACCCGTCCTCCTTCCTCAGTTGAAGATAACCACAAGAAGGTAGGGCTGGACTAAATTCGTGGCTCGATAACTCACTCGGCTCGTTTTAATTTTATAGCGAGCTAAGCTAGCATTCTAGCTCGGTTCTCTAATGAACATTGTTTAATTTTGTGGCTCGATACCTACATTGCATATTTAATATTTGATTATTAGTTATGATTTTGTGAACATTATTTCTAGCAGCATATAATGTTAGTGTTGTGCAATGAAATGTTACATGTTTGTGGAATGGACGATGAATTGCTTTATAATGATGCTTGTTGCTATCTTATTATAATAAGGCTTTATAAATCTATAAGTTAATACATATTTGGTTATTTAATTTAGTATTAAAAGTTAGAAGCTAGGACGATGATATGATAATAATATTATAAAAGTTTTGGGTTTGTAGTGTTAAACCCTTAAAATATGATTTTTCGATTTTATATATATATATATATATATATCTTTGTATATATATATATATCTTTGTATTTGGTTGTGTGGCTCGCGAGCCTAACGAGATGGCTCGAGCTTCCTAACGAGCTGAGCCGAACTGACTCGTTACAGTAACGAGCCATGATGAGCCGAGCTGGCTCGATATCCATCCCTACAAGGTATTTGGTATTTATAGATAAGTACTTATAAGTTATTTTGGGTATAAAATTAATAATAAAATATTTATAAAACTTAGAAAATTCATATCTTATTCATTCTAATTCTGATTTGACCCGTTCGAGCCGTGTTAGCTTCATAGTAAAAATTACCTACACAGTATAACACTAATTTGTATCATATTTGTTGTCCTTGTTCTTGGATGCTATACACCAAGAACAAAGCAACACAATTGTTAATGATTAGTGACCTTCGTCCTTCGAAGCATTATTTTCCTTGGGATATAATGATCTTCAGACGAAGGTCATGAAGGACATACCTTCATCATTTCAGTGAGCAAAGATGTAAATGGAAACATATGAAACACAAATAGAATGTAAATAATCATTCCAAATCATTAGATTATTCATATTCTTATTTTGCAAGTAAACACGAATAATATTTATATTACATTTGTACCTTCGCCTTGAGAGAAGGTGAAAAGCGGGAGTGACGCGAGAGTGATTACAAGTCAGCGTAAACAGTACAGGGGTACTGTTCATCTATTTATAGGCATGGGACACAGTCCAGACAAAATTACATCCATGACCCTCATGGCTGACTACAATTACAATACAAATTATCAAGGGCTATACAGTCTTTTCCTCTTTAAGTCGGTAACGTCCTTCATCTTTAGTGCGTCACCACACCGAAGCTCCTTCAATGGTAGCTTCGGCTTACATCTTCATGTCACACCTGCTTGTGCATCGTTCTGCCAAAGGTGTTTTTGCTTAGACGACCTTCGGTGGAGAAGAAGGCCCCCAACAGTAGCCTCTTTCCGGTGCTAGATCGTTTTTCGTAATGAGCTCGATCTGCGAAAAACACAAAGGCTTCGGAATGCCGAAGGTCCGAAAAACACCTTCCCCGAGCTCGTTGCAGAGAAACGATTATAATATTCCAGGCGTCGGACGGTCTACCATTTAGCGAGTGCGAGCGGCCTAGCGGTTCACCTTCCCCCTGCAGCACTATATAAACAGACGGGTTGGTGAGGAGTTACCACAACATTCATTGCCATTGCACTGTTGTGCTGTTAAAAAATTTGACCATAGCCGAAGCTTTCTGCATTGCGCTTTCGAGCAAACGCTTCATCGTTTAAGGTTAGCTTCGTTAAAAGGTGAAATCATTGAAATGGCCAGAGTGCGATCAACTCTAGAGTGTCTCGCGAGGGAGACGAAGTCGACGTAACTGAGACAGCACCAATTTCAGAGGTGGTGAGGCAGTCAGGTCTTATTGTGCTAGAAGGGCCTATTGCCGAAGGTGCTTCCATGCCGAAGCTGAACAAGCTGTGGTTGAGGGTGAGAATAATGATGAGAGTGAAGAAGACTACAACATTCTGAACCCGACAAAGCCTAGTCATCTTGAATTTTAAAAATCAAATGTAACAGAAGATGACATGCCTATGATGATGAAATTGGGGTATTTTGGAGAGGCTGAGAGCAAACTTATTCAATTTGCTGGGGAAGAGGTAATTTCGGAGCTGAAAGAGGATGAAGTTGTCATTTTTAAGAGCTTCTTCAGAGCAGGGCTCCGATTCCCCCTAAATGATATGATAGGGGAAGTTTTAAAGAACTTTGAGATATATCTTCATCAGCTGACTCCCAACGCTATTGTTAGACTCAGTGTCTATATCTGGGCCCTTCGAAGCCAAGTAATGAGTCCAAATGTTGAAGCTTTCTGCCGAGTGCACGAGCTGCATTACCAGACGAAGGCCAGGGCAGATGGCCTTCACGAGAATTTTGGTTGTTACAACTTCGCATATCGAAAGGATACAAAGGCACCAGTTCTCAGCTACCGTACCAAGTTGCCAACTGGTTGGAAGAGTGAGTGGTTCTATATGAAGGCTGACGAGAAAAAGAGGGAGAAGCTGATGGCTATGGTTATGAGTCCACTGACTTTGAGCTTCGGAATGACTAGGCCCTTATGTAATATGCAACTGGGGTCACCTTGTCAGCTGGCTGAAGTAGAATTTAGAGTGGTAGCTGAGCAGATCAGTACTAGGGACTTGGTGCAAGAATACTTGGCAAACAGAACATATCCAACGTCAAGTGGTTGGGGAATGCCGAAGAGGAAAGAAGTGGGGAAGAAGCATGAACTTGTTCGACTTGCTTACCATTTTAAGTTTAAAAAACAATTCAAGGAGCCTTGCAAAGAATGGCTAGAAATGATTGAGACCATGTGCAACGAGATACTTGGGAATTATACCAAGAAGGAAGATCAGCTGATAACTGCAGCCTTCGGTACTCGGCCGAAGCGAAGATTAACCGGGTGATGGACGCCTTGAATTTTGACTACCCTGATTATGAAAAGCTTGACAAAGGGGTCGAAGGGGTGAAAAGAAAAAGGGTTATCAGTATTCTAAGCAGGCAAGCTGCCAGAATGGTTAAGGAAGATGAGAAGATTTCTAAGAAGACAAAATCTACTCCTGAGCCGAAGGCGGCCGTTTCAAAAAAGAGGAAGCCTAAAGCTCCGGAGCCGAAGGTAACTGAGGCAACAGAAGAAACTCCTTCAACACCTCCTGTTGTTGAAACAGCAGAAATTCTAAAGGTAATATGACTGAATCATTACCCATCAAGCTGCTAAGTCCTCTGGGACCAAAACTGACAAAACTTTTACAGAAGAAGGATCAACCCTCGGCTGTAAAGGAGAAGACTAAGGGTCAGAAAAAGCGAACAATTATTGTTAATGTTATGCAAGCTATTGAGCGGACACCACCTCTAGCCTCGGTGTCTAGAATAGTGTCTGCTGCAAGTGCCGAGGCCACTGCCGAAGCTATAACCGCTGCCGAAGCTGCAGCTGCTACCGAAGCTACAACTGCTGCCGATGCTGCCAATTTTGCGAGTACACTGTCAGGAATTGATAAACTCCTTTCGGATATGGCTGTAGAAGAGACGGCTACAACTGTAGAGAAGGTCATGGCTGTAGTGCCTGACAAAGGAAAAAAGGTTGCTGATGCTGCTTCAGAAGAAAATAATTTTGACCTTCGGAACCTGGTGGGTCAAGAATTATTCGAGGCTGAGAAAAAGGAGCTAAAGGAATATGGAGTATCATGTGGTTACCAGCCAGGATCTATGCTTTTCGGTGGAATTGACGAAGAAGCATTGGGATGTATTCGTGATCGTGCCGGGGCAAAAATAATCGGCACTCTATCAAAGAGTGTCGGTTTCCCGAAGCTTGAGTATGATATAAGCGGCTACCGGCGACAACATATCGTCGGCAATCTCTTTTACTCTAATTTCAAGGTAAAATTCTTTTCCCTAGATTTCTGTTATCTTTGTGATGAATTAAAATTTTCTGACGTCAGCTTATTTTCACAGAGTATGCTGCTAAGCAAAGCACTAAGAATGTAACAAGACCTTGAAGACAAGAAAAATGAGGTCATAATTGAAGGCTTGGAAAGCAAAATCAAAGACTGCGAAGCTTCTCTTGAAAAGAAGGACTTTCTGCTTCAAGCAACGAAGGGTTCCCTTGTGGAACTTCAAGCTGAAAATGCTCGCTGAGCGAGGAGCTTCTTCAGACTCAAACAACCTTAAAAGAAAAATCAGAGTATTTCAAACAGGAAACAAAGGAACTGCAAGCAAAATATAAAGCCAAAACTGATAAGAACACGAAGCTATAGGAATCTCTTAGGGTCCTTCGGAACAAATGCTTGGAATTTGGCAGTCGCTGTGTGCAACGGTTAAAAGGAGTCTTCAGCTCGGTTGGGGCCAGCTCTGAAGATATTACCTCTTCGGCTAAAGATATATCAGATACCTTCAAGCACATTGAAAATGAAGTTGATGCACTCGATGAAGTAATAACTGGGCACAGTGACTTCTATGCTCTATTAGCTTCTCGCGGCACGACTGTTGCATTCTTGAAGGCCGGATGCACGCATGCAAAAATAGTAAACAAGCCAACCTTTAGCTTATCACTATCAGACCTGATTAATATCCCTGGTGAGGCCCGAAATATAGGAAATAGATTCATCACTCAAATTTGGGCTAAATGCGGATGAGAGTTGGTTGGAGACGAAGCTCGGAGTCTACTTGAACCAGTATGAAACTTGTACCTGTTGTTTGCCTTGATTTTTATAATCACTTTTACCTTATACCATTGTTTGTCTACAGGATGGCGGTGCCGAAGGTTAATAACCCAAAGCACATTCCAAAGGTTGCTGAGATGAAGCTTCCTTTTATGCCTTCCTGTATAGAGCTTAGAAAATGTTTGCATTATTTTTTTGCAAAAAATTGTAATCGAGAGTTAAACTCAATACTGTATATATTTGTCCATACCTTGTAATATAATTTTACCTTTCCATCCATGTACGAATTGCTTTGCTGTGGACAAAATTCGTGTCTTTTGAGCCGAAGGCAAAAAACACCTTCCCTTCTTTTCGTACACATCGAAGCATTTCCTTGCATAAAATGCCTGTACATATTCGAAACGAAGCTTCTTCGTGTTCAACGAAGCACTTTGTCGCCGAAGCCGGACTATTTCTATTCATATTATCTTTCGTGCTTCATGTCATCATGATGATGATCCTACGAATATCTAATGAATGTCTGTATGAATGCAATGAATGATGTAATATAATATGCAAATGTATGACCCAAACGCACACGAAGCCACACCCAGACTCTGCATCCCCTTAGGAATGACTTTGGAGTCTTTAAGCTCTGCATTCCCTTAGGAACGACTTTGGAACTTCTTCACCTTTTATTTCGGTGGCATTTAAGCTCTGCATCCCCTTAGGAACGACTTTGGAGCTTCTTCACCTTCTATTTCGGTGGCATTTAAGCTCTGCATCCCCTTAGAAACGACTTTGGAGCTTCTTCACCTTCTATTTCGGTGGTATTTGGCTCTGCATTCCCTTAGTAACGACTTTTGAGCTTCGGGACTTACTCTGCGCCCCCTTAGGAACGACTTTTGCAGCTTCGAAACTTACTCTGCGCTCCCTTAGGAACGACTTTTGCAGCTTTGTCATCCTTGGAGTTATTACAGCTCTGCATCCCCTTAGGGACATCTTTTGAGCTTTTCCCTATTTTCTTTTGCACTCGATGGCGCAGGTTCTGATATTATATGTTACATTTTTGGGGGATTTTGGCCCTTGTATTGCATAGGGTTAAATAAGAATGAAAATTACAAACTGTGGCCCCATTAAAAACCTTTCTCCCCTCCTGAAAGGAAAAGGGTGCCATAGGAAAAAGTAAAAAGATTACATCGATTACACATAATACCACCGAAGCTCATCCGTATTCCAAGATCTGGGTATGTCGTTGCTGTCCATATCCTTTAATCTGTAAGAACTGGGTCTTGACGAAGATACTACCAGAAAAGGACCTTCCCATTTCAGCTGTAGCTTGCCCACTGTATCTGGGTTGGCTATCCTCCGAAGCACCAAATGGCCTAGCTTGATATTTTTCAATCGAACTTTCCTATCACGCCATTTTATTGTTTCAGCCTGATACTTATTGATGTGCTCTATGGCCTGAAGTCTGGTCCCTTCTATAGTGTCCTTTGTTATTTGAAGATCAGCTTCGTCCTCTACTGAAGTTGTGGTTCTTATTGATCCTGTTCCTGCTTCTTCTGGTGTTATTGCTTCATCACCGAACAGGAGCTTGAAGGGAATAAAACCTGTTGACCTTGAGACAGTAGTGTTGTGGCTCCACACCACTTTGATCAACTCATCTGTCCACTTTCCTCTAGGCTAATTGAAGATTAACTTAATTATTCCTGTCATTATAATTCCATTTGCTCTCTCTACTAACCCATTTGATTATGGGTGCCTTACTGATGCAAAATGTATTTTTGTACCAATTCGGTCACAAAAATCTTTGAACGTTTTAGCATCGAATTGAGTTCCATTATCAACAGTTATTTCCTTCAGCACGCCGAAGCGACAAACAATATTTTGCTAAAAGAATTTATGTACTATGGCCGAAGTTATTGTGGCTAAGGGCTTAGCTTCGATCCACTTAGAGAAATATTCCACTGCTACGACAACATATTTCAAGTTTCCTTGTGCTGGTGGAAGTGGACCTAGTAAATCTAGACCCCACCTTTGCAGTGGCCAAGTTGGCTTCATTAGCTGGGTTAAAGACGAAGGTTGTTTCTGGTCTCTTGCACATCTTTGGCAATTTTCACATTTTTGAACCAAGTCTGCTGCATCCGAAGCTGCCTTCGGCCAGTAAAATCCTTGTCTGAAAACCTTCCCCAGCAAAGGTCTAGACCTAATATGAGACCCACATAATCCTGCATGTATTTCCTTCATCAATTCTTGACCTTCGGCTCTGGACAAGCACTTGAGTAATGGAGAGCAAACTCCATATTTATATAACTCCCCTTCTATGGTTACATATTGTCTTGTTCTTGCTTCCATTCTTTTATTGTAAACTTCGTCAACCGAAAGACAGTTGCCTTGGAGGAAAGATATAATCTCAGTCCTCCAATCTTCACTATGTACAGGTGATATTGTGAGCACTGCTCTCTCCATAAGTTCGACTGAAGGTGCTTTTATTGTTTCAAAGAATACTTCCGAAGGCAAAGGGAGCCCCTATGCCGCTGACTTACCTAGCAAATTCACATGCTCATTTTCCCCCCTTGGGATATTTTTTACAGAAAATCCCTCAAAAGAAGCTTCCAATCTTTGGACTGCATCCAAATATTTTTTAACCTTCGGATCCCTTGCTTTGCTACTTTTGTCCAAGTGGCCAGAAATAACTTGTGAATCAGTTTTGAAGATTTCCCTTCTTATTCCCATTGCCTTTAGTTTCCGAAGCCCTAAAAGAAGAGCTTCGTACTCGACAATGTTATTTGTGCAACTAAAGTCTAACTTTACTGCATAACATGTCCTGACTTTAGAGGGTGCTACTAGAACAGTAGCTGCTCCTGCACCGAAAGTTCCCTAAGAGCCGTCATAGAATATCATCCAAGCTTCGGCATCTTTTATTGCTTCTTCTCCCTGAGCCTCTAGCATCCAATCAGCAATGAAATCTGCTAACGCCTGAGATTGAATTAAGGATCTGTGTACATAATCAATGGTGAATTCATTAAGCTCCACAACCCATTTTCCAATCCTTCCTGTAGCTTCTCTGTTCCTCATTATGTCCTTTAGAGGTTGTGATGAAGGCACTATTATATAATATGCTTGAAAATAATGCCGAAGCTTCCTGAATGCCATAAACACAACATACAATACCTTCTCCAATTCTGTGTAATTTTTCTTTGATAAACGGAGTACTTCAGAGACGAAGTATACCGATGCTTGTCTTTTTACTTGACCATCTTGCTTCTCCGGTACAAGTTCTGCACTGACCGTGGCATGGGAAGCAGCCACATATAGAAGTAGCAGAGTTTCTGATGAAGGTGGAGTTAGGGTTGTCAAATCTATCAGATATTATTTTAACTCTTCGAAGGCTTTCTGTTGAGCCGGACCCCACTGGAAGACTTCGGCTGACTTCAGTATTTCAAAGAATGGTAAGTTTCTCTCTGCTGATCTTGATATAAATCTATTCAATGATGCCAGCCTTCCTGCCAACTGTTGAGCCCCCATCTTTGAATTTGGTGGTTCCATCTGAAGAATAGCTTCGATCTTGCTTGGATTTGCTTCGATACCCTTCGTTGATACCAGACAGCCAAGAAACTTGCCCTTCTTCACTCCAAAAACACATTTTTCTAGGTTCAACTTGAGACTAGCTTGTCTAAAGTTGGCAAACGTCTCTTGCAAATTGGCAACATGATTTTCTTGTTTTGTGCTTTTTACTATGATGTCATCAAATAAGTCAACACATTCCTGCCAATTTGAGAGTGAAGGACCTTGGCAGTCATCCTGCTGAAGCTTCCTCCAGCATTCTTGAGCCCCTCGGGCATGCGAAGGTAGCAATAAGTACCATTGGGAGTTATGAAGCTTGTCTTTGGCTCATCCTCTTTCTTCATCCAAATTTGGTGATAGCCCGAGTAGCAGTCCAATAAGCTCATGAGTTCCGAAGAAGCTGCTGCATCTACAAGGGAGTCTATTCTTGGTAAAGGGAACTCATCCTTCGGACATGCCTTGTTGAGGTCTGTGAAATCAATACACATTCTCCATTTCTCATTAGCCTTCTTCACCATAACAGTGTTAGCCAGCCACTCTGGATATGTTACTTCTCTGATAACACCGGCACTAAGAAGTCTCTTTACTTCATTTCGTGCACCTTCGGCTTTATCCTCAGAAATTTTCCAAAGCCTCTACTTTCTTGGTCTGAAAGATGGGTCCACATTGAGTGAATGCTCAATGACATCTCTATTAACACCCCAGAGATCGTTAGCTGTCCAAGCGAAGACATCTTTGTTGTTGAACAAAAACCTTAGTAGAGTCTTTTCTTATTCACCAGATAACTGAGATCGCAGCAGCACCTTTTGGTCTCCTATGTCTTCACACAGGAGCATAGGCTTCGGCTGATCCGCTGAAGCAGCCTTCTCTCTTTTGTGCTTATACTGCTGATAAGCTTCGGCTTCATCTATGTTATGGATAGCTGTAACACCTAGTTTTGGAAGGCAAACCGAATGCGAACCATGTACGTGCCAGGATCAGAACTCACGTACACAACGCTTACATAATTGGACATCATCACACAATGCTCAAAATAAATAGTGGAAAGGTACTTTAATTACATCAAGGTGTCCAAGACATCCACAGAGTCTAATACATAACCATTGTCTTTAACATAAACATCAAAGTGCGGAGAAAACGAAACGTAGATGATAAGCCTACACAGACAGCTGACTGGGGGTTTGCCACTAAGAATAAACTAGAACTCGTCGTAATCCTGGAACTCATCGAAGTCCTCCATGTTACCAGCATCACCTCCTGAGCATTGAGTACAATGGGGACAACCTAGGGTGCACTACAGGAAACGCATAAATTTTCGTGGGCCTAGATATTTTCGTCGGTCGGCCCACGAAATTACATAAGTATTTTCGTCGGCCCTCGGGACCGACGAAAATTTGGCTTATTTTCGTGGGCCAGTACATATTGTCGTCGGCCTGCCCACGAAAATAGGAAAGATATTTTCGTGGGCCTCGAGGCCGACGAAAATAAGCTGTATTTTCGTCGGTCATAGCCAGACCGACGAACATAAGTCAATTATTTTCGTCGGCCTTCCGGCCGACGAAAATAAGGCATTAACTGACCACTATTTTCGTCGGCCTCAGTGAGGCCGACGAAAATAGTGGTCCGTTAATCGGCCTCAGCCCACTTTCTCTCTCTCGCTCGTCTCGCACTTCCTGTTTGCGCCGCCGCCCGCCCGCCCTCCGTCTCCGCGCCGCCGTCGGCGCCTCCGGTCCCCCGTCCTCCCTCGCCGCAACGCCGCAACGCCGCCCGCCGTCCTCCCTCGCCGTCACGCGTCGCTGCCGCGCCGCGCGCCCGCGCCTGCCGCGCCGCCGCTGCTGCGCGCCCGCCGCCCTTCCCTCCACCGGCGATCAGGCGGCCCGCCTCATCGCGTCCCGGCCCCCTGCAGCTCCGCGCGGCGCCCGCCCCATTGCGCCCCTGCTCCTCGACGGGGCACCGCTCGCCCGTGCAGCTCCGGCGACACGCGCCCCCACTGCTCGGCAGCCTCGCCCCCACCACCGCCCTCGGCCCGAGAGCCTCGGGCACTGGCTCTCTCCACCGCCGTCCCCCGTCGCAGCCGCACCGAGCTCCGCCTCGCCTCCTAGTCCGACAGGTAAAATTTTAAATTTTTTAGTTACTTAGCACATGGTAAAGTATATTGTTTAACATAGCACTATGTTAAACTAACTATATAGTGATTATATAGTTAGGAAATTGTTAGTATATTGGATGAAGGAAAGTTAGTGAGTATATAGTTAGCATATAATTGTAGCATATTGTTTAGCATATACTTGTAGCATATTGTTTAGCATATACTGGTCAACATATTGTTTAGCATATACTGGTCAGCATATTGTTTATTATGTAGCTATCGTGTAGTTTTCTGTGTTGGCAACCATCGTGTTGTCGTTTATTTGCAGGTTTTAGAAACATCACTTTATAGGGGAGGTGCTGCCGAATTTTTTATTGACAATAATATTTTTTGTATATAGGTGTTCTTCCGACTTGACCTTCTCCACCGTTAGCTAGACTCGTACATTATTCTCAGGTATACATTGTTTTCGTAATTTCTCATGTATACATTATTCTCAGTTTTAATCGTTAACCGTAGCGAACCGTATGCGTCACCCGTTCGGGAACGGCGAACGTCACATTGGCTTGTGAGGTTCGCCGTTCCGGAATTGTCCACGTATTTTGGATAGCCTGAGAGTGTAAGCCGATGCTTGTGATTTGTGACATGTGCCTTACGATTGACGCGGAATTTTGGTTGTGTAACCCAGTTGTTCTCCAACACACCATGTTCAGGCGTGTGCTTGGAGAGCAGCGGGGTTATGCTACCGAAATTTCGCGGCAATCGTAGGCTACACGTCATAAATCACAAGCATCGGCCTACACTCTTGGGTGGGTTTAGGGCCTTTACCTAATAGGGAGTTCACCTAAATAAGCCACGGACGATCGTTGATGTTCTTTGACTTTTGTTTAGCCTTTGAAATGGACGGTGATCGAAAGGTGATGTATGACGGGTGGAGAAAGGATGGGGCACATTCGAATGAATGGATGGGTGTAACAAAGGATTTTCTTGAGCACGCTTTCAAAGATGCAACTGGTCGTCTAGTGAAGTGTCCTTGCAATCGCTGCGAGAACAAGTGGCCTCAGAAGAAGGAAGAAATGGAGAAACACCTTTGCAAAAGTGGGTTTATGCCGAACTACCTTGTATGGTACCGGCATGGAGAGTCTATTAGACACGTTGACGCGGATGTGGAGCTTGATGACGATCATGATAGGATGGACGATATGTTGCATGATTTTGGTAGGGAGGTTTAAATGAACGCTGAGGAGCCGGGGCAGCTTCCACGCGATGCTCAGGAATTCTTCCGGCTACTCGCCGCGGGAGAAGAGAGACTGCACGAGCACACTCAGATGTCAGTTCTTGGGACTCTCACAAGACTAATGGTGATAAAGTCGAAGCACAACATTTCAAACAGTGCTTACAACGACATCGTCCAACTGATGGGCGAGGTTCTCTCGGAGAATCATAAGTTGCCAAAGAATATGTACTTCGCAAAGAAGATGTTGGCTGGTCTTGGGATGACATATGAGAAGATCGACGTGTGTCCCAACAGTTGCATGCTATTCTTTGAGGAGGATGACAAGCTGGACCGTTGTAAGCATTGCGAAGCTTCTAGATATGTCGAGGTGACAAATGATGAGGGTGAATTGGTAGTTACGAAGGTCGCAGCTAAGCAACTTCGTCGGTTGCCCATCATTCCTCAGCTTTCAAGGTTGTTCCTCAACAAGGAAATAGCTCTGCATATGACGTGGCCAAAGAATGGTGTACGTCTCATCACTGATCCAGACATAATGGTCCATCCGTCGGACGGTGATGCGTGGAAGGCATTTGACGAGTTTGATCCCGAATTTGCAAACGACCCTAGGAGTGTACGGCTTGGTCTATCGACAGACGGATTCACACCTTTCAATACCAGTGCAAGCCCTTACTCGTGTTGGCCTGTCTTCATTGTGCCATATAATCTTCCTCCTGAGTTGGTCAATAAAGAAGAGTTCATGTTCCTTGCACTAGTCATCCCAGGCCCCGAGCATCCAGGGCCAAAGCTGAATATGTTTGTTTGCCCTTTAATTGAAGAGCTGAAACAATTGTGGAGAGGTGTGAAGGCTTATGACAGTCATACTGAAAAGGAGTTTACCATGCGCGCTGCTTATTTGTGGTCAGTGCATGATCTGCTGGCGTATGGAGATTGGTCTGGATGGTGTGTTCATGGTCGGTTGTGCTGTCCCATATGTATGAATGATACAGATGCATTCAGATTGAAGCATGGTGGGAAAGTGTCATTCTTTGATGCTCATCGACGTTGGACTCCATTCAAGCATGATTTCAGGAATTCGCTTACTGCATTCAGAAGTGGAGCCAAAATCAGAAATGGGCCACCAAAGAGGCAAACTGCACCGCAGATAATGGCATGGCATGCTTGTCTGAAGCAAGGAGAAAATGATAGGTTTCAAGGCTACGGGGAGGACCACAACTGGACCCATATTTCATCAATATGGGAGCTTCCGTATGCAAAAGCCTTGATCATGCCGCACAACATAGACTTGATGCACCAAGAGCGTAACATTGCTGAAAGCATCATAAGCACATGTTTCGATGTGACTGATAAAACGAAAGATAATATGAAGGCAAGAAAAGACATGGCTGAAATTTGTAAGAGACCGATGCTCGAGTTGAAAGTAAGCGATAAAGGGCATGAGAGTAGGCCACGAGCTGATTACTGCCTCAAGCCAGATGAAAGGAAAGAAATATTTAAGTGGTTGAAGAATCTGAAATTTCCAGATCGATATGCGGCAAATCTGAAACGGACAGTCAATCTGAAGACTGATAAATTGATCGGTTTGAAAAGCCATGACTACCATATTATTATGGAGAGGCTGATGCCCGTGATGTTTCGAGGCTATTTTAAGGATGAGCTTTGGAGCATATTTGCAGAGCTGAGTTACTTCTATAGGGAAGTATGCGCAAAGACGGTATCGAAGAGGTTGATGCAAAAATTTGAGAAAGAAATTCCAATTCTTATTTGTAAATTTGAAAAGGTTTTCCCGCTAGGATTCTTCAATGTGATGCAACATCTAATTGTGCATTTGCCTTGGGAAGCTTTGGTAGGCGGACCAGTGCAATTCAGGTGGATGTATCCTATAGAAAGGGCGTTGAAAAAGCTCAGGGCGTCTGTTCGCAACAAGGCTAGAGTCGAAGGGTGTATTGCGGAGGCTTTTGCCCTTAAGGAGATATCTCAATTCTCAACCAGGTATTTCGCTCGAGCCAACAATGTGTTTGCTCCTTCAGTGCGACTTCATGTCGAAAATGAATCGCCCCAAAGCACCCTTCAAATTTTTGCGAATCCGGGTAAAGCAGTTGGAAAAGGGAGTGTACGTCACATTGAAGGATCAGATTTGAACACGCTAATGCTATATATGTATAGCAATATTGACAGCACACAGGAGGCGTTCGAGTAAGTTTTCCTCATAGTTACTTCCATTTTCTCATCTCATAATTTCTATAGTGTGTAATGTCCATGTTTCTAATATGTCCAGCATGTTTGATGAAGAATGTTGGAAATCTACTAGTAAACCTACGGCCATCCAATTAGAAAATCTTCGACGTGATGGGTTGAAAGGTGGACCAAACTTCATGCAATGGTTTCGTAATTATGTTAGTAATTTTCGTTCTCTCATTGTCCATACTTAATCTTTGAATTTTGGACTTGGAAGATATAATGCATATACTAATTCCTTGTATAGGTTTCCAAAAACTCTGTGCACCCGGACTTGCAGCAAATGGCACATACCTCTGTGTCCGTCCGAAACTATACTCGCTATGATGTAAATGGATATCGCTTCCGAACCGCGAAATAGGAGAAGAGTCGACCATTGGCAGCCACCACCAATAGTGGTGTGTTGGCAAGTTCATATGTTGACGATGACAAAGTAGTGGACTATTACAGTGTTCTTCAAAACATTATAGAGTTGATTTTCGATGGCCCCAAGGAACTTAAAGTCGTGTTTTTCGAGTGCGACTGGTTTGATGCTCATAGTGGGACTCGTGTCGACAAGTATGGTAATGTCGAGGTGAAGCATAGCTCTAGGATTCCGAGCAGTATGAGCGATGTTGTCCTTGCAAATCAGGCAAAACAGGTGTACTACCTGCCATATCCTCACCCAAGCCTTAGGGCTTGGTGGGTTGCAATCAAAGTCAACCCACAAGTCGTCGCTCCAGAGAGTGCTGACTACGTGAATACGAGCAGGGACAATGATGACGCTGTTTTTCAACCAGAAGCGGCGTCGAATCAAGACATAGCTCACCGATTCCATGTGACCAATGGAGAAGGCCTTGAAAATCTCTGTTGCAATTCAAGCGACTTAATTGAAGAACCTAGGTCAAAGCGCAAACGACCTGTCGTCGTTAGAAGATCAGTAAGGATCCAACGAAATCAAGAGCGTATGAATAAACAACGAGCCGAAGAAGCATCATCGGATGCGGATGACTTTTGATTAGTATGTTTCTTTTAGTTAATCAATTAAGCTATGTATTCCAATTTCCACATTATTAATTTTCATATTATTTGTTTCATATACTGTGGTTTGACATTAATTTATCTACAGTTGAACATGTTCAAGCATAGGAGATCGAGGAGGAGTAGGGGCAGCGCGGCCAGCGAGGACAGCTCGGGCAGTGGGCTTTTTCATGGCACCTCACAGAGCCGACAGAGGCAGCAGCAACTTCTCGACTGTCTAGACGAAGTACAGGGTGAGGAGGATGAGCAGGAGACTCCTCAGCAGGATGCTCATGTGCAGGGTGAGGAGGGTGAGCAGGATGAGGAGGGTGAGCAGGATGAGGAGGTTGACCCTATGGGGGCAGGCAGCGCGGGCGACGCGTCAGATGGTTCTACGTCCTTTAGGTATTATTATGCATATTAGTTTAATTGATATTAGTTTTTAATCATTCCATCATATTGAATTTACTTGTATACTTAGGTATAAGAAGAGAAATGCGCTTGGTCCGAGACCTGCTGAGAGGAGGCTCATCCGGCCGCATGGAGAATGGTGGGGCTTATTTCTGTTGTGTTAATTTTTTAATGTGAACGTGATTGCACTGGTTTACTTGTTTTATTAATGTTTGTAGGTCATGGGAAGACTTGACTTGGGACGGTACAGGCAGACGTCCCAAGGTGAACGCGATGTTGGGTAGCCTCTGTCGCTTCTACTACCCTGGCATGGTGGAGCTCAATGGCGAGAGGTTCGCGGCTATGCAGTGGGCTGACTGGGGTCTAAAGGACTATGTCCAGCCAGGGGAGTCAGGGGAAAGCAGTAACGGAGGGAGAAGTTCGGAAAAAAAATGAAGGACTTGTCAGGTGGCTGTGTGGGACAAGTTCTGGGTGAGTTTACTTTCGTATATAAGCAATTCACTGAATTATTGCTTCTCCTAATCTTACTTTAACTTAACTTCTCCATTGATATGTAGGGGAGGTTCCAATTGCCGGATGACATCGAGGAGGATCAGGCTCAGTGGACACGTGTGAAGAGGCACTTTCGGAAGTGCGCTGATAAGGTAATCAAGGATGCCATGTACAATGCTCGCATCGCGGCCGTCAACTACTACTACAAGAAGATAAAGGGGCAGAAAATGAGCAAAGCATTAGGGGCCAATGAGATCTACCTCACAGAGGAGCAGTACCTGGAGAGCGTTGTGGATTGGCTGGCGAAGGACATGGAAGCCTGGAGGTGGTTGGCTAAGAGATGGGCGTCGCCTGAGTGGATTGCAGAGTCCAACAAGCACCGTGCCTAACCGTGGCACTAAAGGACCGGGGCACAGGTACGGCGCCGATGGACACCTTGGTACCGCACGCCGCATGGTAAGTATATAAATCAAACTTGTATGTTACATCTATGAAAATTCTATGGTTTAACTCTTCTTTTTCATGCAGGAAGCTGAAAGTGGAGTTGCTCCAAGTTTTATGGAGGTTTACGTCCGTGGTCACCGTGGCCCTGATTCGGCTAACCCTGATGTGCTATGCAGCAAGGCGGCAAGGGAGAAAATGGTAAACAAGTTTGTATTTACGAATTAAATTGCATATTTTGTGTCTAACTCCAACTCTAACTTTCTTTGCAGAATGCATATGGGGAGGAAATGACTCAACGCCATGGGCCTAACTTCGACTAGTTGCATTCAGACTTAGATGCCTCGGCGTTGTACCACAGTGGTAGGGGTAGAAAGCATGGCAGGTGAGGTGTTTGTGTTTGATTCGACGATTTCATTAACAAGAATGTGTCCACTTAATGGCTCAACTATGTGTATCATGCAGGTTTGCCTTTGGCACCGGCGTTGTGGATTATAACAGGACAATAGGTCAAGGGAAGGCATCGGCTTCGGGAGGGAGTTCTCGCTCCTCCAGGTCTGCTCGAGAGGCTCAGCTGGAGGAGGAGACTCGGGCAGCACAGGAGCAGGCTCGAGCAGCACAGGAGCAGGCTCGAGCAGCGCAGGAGCAGGTTGGGCAGCTGACGCAATATATGGCTTCTTATTTTCAGGTAATTCGTCTATCTCATCACGTGTCGTCATTGAATTCAAAGTATAATGTTGCGATTCTAAAGTTGCACCCATTTGCAGGAAATGACTACTAGACTCGGCCCTGATATGAACTTGCCCGCTTTTCGCCCTCCCCAGGTAACACTATCTGAACACTTCAATTCCATAGCAAATCTTTTTTATTATCAAAAATGGCTCGCAGGCACAAGGATGGGGACAATGGCCAGGACAAGCTCCAGCGTCGCAGCCACAGTGGACCGGTGTTGGGTGGACGCAGGCACCTCCAGGCACTTGGACGCCTCCACCACCTCAAGGATCGCAGCCAGTCCTGGGATGGGTGCCACCGGTCTCCCAGCCACCGGGGGGCTCTCAGCCATTTCAAGCGTGGATGGCACCGCCACCGACGGGGTGGGTACCACCACCTATGGGGTGGCCAGCACAACAGTACCCGTGGATGCATGCACAGCCTCCTCCTCACCATGGATCACAGGTGACGTTCCATGTTTAGTTTTATGCAAATATTGACCAAACACAGCAATGTATAGGTATAGGGATAGCAAAATACAGCCTTATTTGAATGATTGATGAATTACAGGGTTCAGCGTCACATGCTCATGGATCGGAGGGTGGTGTCAACGTCCAAGACTTCCTCGTCCATGGTGCTGGAGGGAGTGGCCACCTTCCTGGCGGCGGAGGAGGGAGTGGTCAAAACTCTCACAGCCCGCCGGAGTGAGGAGTATATGTGAATGTTTATGTATATGTGAATGGACTATTTATGTATATGTGAACCTTCCTGGTGACTCTGGACGTATTTGAATGGACTATGGACTATTTATGTATATGTGAATGTGTTTTGTGAATTATGTATTTTGCTTGTGAATCTGTATATGTGAATTGTGATATTGTGTATTTTGCTGTGAATTATTAATAGGTGCAGAAAAATCTGTTTGGGGGGGGGGGGGGGAACCATCAATTTTCGTCGGCCTCCGTGGTGGCCGACGAACATATTTTCGTCGGCCACCACGGAGGCCGACGAAAATATTCTGGGCACGTATTTTCGTTGGTCACCACGGAGGCCGACGAAAATAGGTATTTTTCGTCGGTACCGACGGAAATAGGTGCCTATTTTCGTCGAACTTATTTTCGGCGGCTATTTTCGTCGGCCTGCCGACGAAAATGTCCTATTTTCGTCGGTTTAGGCTTATTTTCGTGGGTTTTTGGCCCACGAAAATTTATGCGTTTCCTGTAGTGGTGGGGGTGGTGTGTAAAGCAAGGGTGAGTACACATCAACGTACTGAGCAAATGTACTGTTTGGCTAAAGTGGACTAGCTGTATGTGGGGTTGAGGTTAAGCAGTTGCTTTTAGTTGGTCAAGTATTTATTATTATTAGTGGAACCATGTTTTAGTAATAAACCCAATTATTACCCAAAAGTACTCCCCCAAAGAGGAAATACCAGAGATCAAATTTATAACATCATTGTTAATCATCATCATATGAGTAATCAAAGTTTTTCTAATCAAAGAGGATCCCAAGGCTGCTCTTAACCGTGAGCTCGACTGATATACCAGTTTTTAACACTCTACAGAGGTTGTACACTTTACCCACAAGTCGTGATCCCTTTCCAGCCTGGGTTGTACAGACCCGATCTTCACTACCGAGGTGAATGGCCAAGGATACACTACGTAGCCTTTACAAAGACTCCCCTAGTGCATAGCTGCTCGTTAGGTTTCGCCAGTCATACAAACGCAGTACACCTCCCCAAGATGGGTGACTAACAAAACCAAATCGAATGAACCTCTGCACCCCCTTGGCAGAGCGAGCACTATGCCCCGGCCCCCATTAACGGCCCTCAGGCAAAGCCAGCTACACCCCCAGATTCATCTAATTAATCGGCTAAGGGCGTCCCTGAAAGGGAAATATGCCCTTGGGCAATTTCTATAAGTATTTTGGTGATTAGATGCCCAACACATCTTAAATTGAATCCTTGTATGCTAAATGTGGGAAAAGTGCAAATCAAGGCACAAGGTATGTTTCTAGACTTATTACATTGTTTTTGAATACTAATGTGTTTTGTCTAAGTGCTAGAAACAGTGACAAAAGAAAGGGAAAAGAAATGAAAAAGACTTGGCTGTGTGCAGCCAAACTCTAGCTCGACCTGGCACACCGAAGTACCGGACTGTCTGGTGGTGCACCGGACAGTGTTCAGTGGTGCACCAGACAGTGTCCGGTGCGCTAGGCTGGTCAACGGTGAAGTGGCCGCTCTCGGGAATCGACGGAGTTGTACGACTATAATTCACTGGACTGTACGGTGGTGCACCGGACTGTCCAGTGAGGCATCCACGGCGAACTCGTCGCTTTCGGGAAAAGGACCAAGGCGACGTGGCTATAATTCACCGGACTGTTCGGTGGTGCACCGGACTGTCCGGTGAGCCAACGGCGCCAGCGCCAACGGTCGTCAGTGCGATCAACGCGCGACACGTGCCTCGCTCCAGCAGTCGGCTGGGTGCACCGGATAGTGTCCGGTGCGCCATCTGGCCCGGAGGAGCAACGGTCGGCTGTGCCCGATTTGGAAGGAAATCACGCACCGGACATGCTACAGGGGCTGTCCGGTGGCGCACCTGATTGTCCGGTGCGCCACTCAACACAAGGCAAGGATAGCCTTCCATGTTGATCTCCAACGGCTCCTAGCTGCCTTGGGGCTATAAAAGGGACTCCTAGGCGCATGGAGCAGTACATCCAAGCAATCTCCAAGCATACTAAGACATCCAGACTCCGCTCCCACACATTTGATTCATTGTGATAGTGACTTGAGCTTCATTTCAAGTTGTGAACTCCCTGTGTTGTCCTTTGAGCTCAAGTCTTCACTTGTGTGCGTGTGTGTGCTGCGGATTAAATCTTGTGTGTGTTGCTTTTCCCTCCCTTACTTCTATGTTTCTTTTGTGATCATCACTGTAAGGCCGATGTGATAGAACCTTCCAAGTCATTAGGCCCACCTACAGTTGTCCTTGTCCAACGGACCTCAGACAACCCTGCAGGTGCCCCTGAATCACTTGACAAGTTCGGTATCTATATTCCTTACCTTGCCCAAGAGCGTTTCACCCATCACGCAGATATTACAAAACATTGGAGATACGAAAGTGCGGAAGCAGTTGCAATAACTTACCGTTATTGGAAAGTAACACAGAGTTATATAGTTACAGACCAGAACAAAATATATGAGTGCTGAGTATTATTATTACAAAACATGGGAGGCAAAAACCCCTCCCAAATAAGTAGTAAAAGTTTTTAACGGAGGACCTTTCCTCCCACAGCTTTAGTCTTGGTGCTCTTCTTTGGGTACCACCTTTGAACAAAAGCATCAAAAGTTTGCCGCTTCTTCACCTAAAACAACATGGGACAAAGCCCTAAATACGAAGTATACTTTCGCAAGACTTACCCGACAAAGTAAAAGACTCTCAAGGATATGCTGGCTTTAAGGGAGTCAAGGTAAGGCGTATCAATAATCAATGACTCTGTTTGCAGAAATGCTTACTAATAGTGGATCCTTAAAAATCCAGTTTTATTTGTCAGGTTAAGTAAAATTACCTGCAACTAGGGTTCTTTCTATCTTAATTCATTCACTTGACCTATACTAGCCAATTTCTTAACAACCCTTCATCTTCATTGGATTGCTACGTGTAAGTCAGTGACCAAGTCTTCATATCCGCGAAGTTACGGCGATCGGAATCGATTATACTCAGCTGAGGATCTCCGATCACACGACATACGTAGCACTTAACCCTTGCATATGTCAACTCGCCACCGGGGTTCTTAAGACCAGATCAGGTTCACGCTAACCGAGAGCACAGATACACCACCGTCCAGCCTCTTGCCATGGAGGGTACATGCTACTCACGCCATCTCTCCACTCCCATTGCGTGTTATCTTATTCTGGTATTAGTCTGCCCGAGGCAAAGCTTACCCATGACGAGGCATGTGACCAGTTAAAGGGTCCTCGGTCAGCAGGCCTACATCGACACGGTCCTTAACCGACTCAGACGGAGACACTACACCGAGACTCCCTTTCTCGTGCAAGTCACCCGCCCGGTCTCAGTTTTATCATTTCAACCCCAAAGCTTGGTACCTGGCAGAGGTACATCTTTTCTGATGTTGAACCCATCATGGCCATGAGGGATTCACCATCAAGTTTTATTTTCGAAAACATCCCACACACTTTGAAGCATCATCTTTTGTGAAAACAAAACATTTTGTTTTTCTAAAGCAATACTAAGCATAAGAAAAAACCTTTTTGTAAAACAAGGATTTAAGAGGTAATTAAATCCAAGGAAGGAAATGCATGAATTGGTTTAGCACACAACTCCTATTACCTAATGCATAAAGTAAGTGAGGAAGATTTTAAAAACAACTAGGAGGTGGCAAATGCACCGGGGCTTGCCTTGTGTTACTGGTGAATCAGGCTCTGTTCCACAGATATCAAAATAAAAACAGTTGCCTGCCTGATATTCCTCAGGTGGTGGTGGTGGTGAAGTCTTCGCTTCTTCGACTTCTACTTCCTCTTCGTTTTCTAAATATAGTCATAGGTAATAATGAATGCCCATGTAATGCTCATGAGAGTGCAAAGATAATAAAATTTTATTATCTAAAGTCTTGAATACAACTTTCCTTCACGGATCTCCGAGTAGTTACGGTTTCCCGAGTCAATAGTGAAGTTCATAGGGAAGGGGCTAGGGTTTTGGGTTCTAAGTATCAAACATGGTCCAAATCATACCAAACTTTACCCAAGGCTTCTAAATATTATTTAGAGTTTACCCTAAAAATTTAGTGAATTTTGGATTTATTATTTATTCCCTAAAAAATCCAGAAGCATGGTTTTGGCTATTTTAAATGCTCTATAATTTCCTATTTGTATTAAAAATCATGAAACCATTTTTAGTAAATACTACAGGAAATTAGAAGCTTAGCAAAATTGGTCTTGCATTTTTAGCATTTTTCTACGATTTTCTAGAATTTCTTTAGCTCTGGCAGGAAAAGAAAAAGAAATGTCATGAATAGTATTGGACCGAATCGGGCCCAGGTCGGCCCAACTACGGGCGAAAACACGGCCGCGCGTGCCCGCCGTGCTGGTTTTTGCAGAAACGCCCATCTCGATCTGAATAACTGGAAAAGGGTCACGACACTATTTATATGAGTCGCTGACAGTTTACGAACCCCCCCTGAGTTCTATTTCTTTACGGACTGACGTCCCCGACGGCGAGCGGCGCCACCCAGAGCTCCGACAAGCTCGTGTACCGGCCGATTCACTTAATGACCGGCACCCTACTTTGGCCAAAACCGAATTCAAGACCTAAGGATCGTTTCCCCTCACTTAATTTCACAAACGGGTACCTAATTTGCTCTGCCCACGGTGACAGCGGGCATCGCGGACGGTCAACCGCGTTCCCGGTGATCTGAGGGATCCTAGCTCAATTGAACTGGCCGAGGGGCATCCAGGGAACCTAAGGAAGCTAAAGCAAGGGAGCAGGGGGTATGAGCATACCTCGAACAGGCCAGCCACGACGAGGTGCTTCTATGGTGGCAGAAACAGAGATTGGGGAGAATGGGAAATTGGAGAGTTTCTAGGGGTGATTCGAGGCAAGCATGGGTGCGTTGGCTTCGTGATAACATGGCGCAACAGACCCGGCCATCAATTTATAGGATCGCTAAGCGGTGGCCGGGGATTTGGACGAAGACGCGCGGCGGCCGGAGAAACAGAAAGTTACTAGCGCGCGTGATTACTGTCTTTTGTCATGGCGAACTCACCGGCAATGAGCAAACACCGTAAGCCGAGCTACTGCGATGTGGTAAAGTGCTTTAGCACGTGGAGCACGGCGGTAATCGGCCAACGGTGGCGAGATCTATCCCAATCGATCGATGAGCAAGGGGGTATGGTGAGCTTAGCCGCGACCCGGACCCAACTTGATCCAAGCGCCAAGATCTTTACCCGCCCACGGTTTATCCGCAAGCCATGGCGCACGAATCACGACGATTGGTCAACAATCGCGGTGAAGGGTCACCGGCGGCGAGGGGGGATGAACCCACGATCTGATTCAGCCACTGTACCATGGGAGGGTTCTGCAGACAGCCTGACAGTCCACATTCAAGGCAGATTTTCTCTAAATTTTGCATGACAACTTCATCATCCTTCTGCACCAAAGTTGTAGACCTATCAAACCATCTCTACTTTTGCTATAACAGTTCTAGCCAAATTCCCACTGAATCTAACTCAAATCCGATCTCAAGTTCGGCCAATACCATTGGTGGCCAAATTTCAGTCTAGAAACCAACTGACAGCCCATCTTTGGGTCCAATTTTCTCAAAACTTTTCATAGAACCAGGACTTGATCTCTATAGAAAAATTGTTCCCCTTTTATAGCTCTACAAACTTGATGTAGTGACCTAGGGCAAAATTCTTATGGTTTGGAAGTTACAGGGCCTCAAAGTTGAGCCAATTTCACTGAATTTCAGACTTAATCCTAATAGGGTTCAAATATGGCTTTTTGCAAAAGGTTCAAATCTCAAGGTTTAGGTTGCAAATCTACATAATTGTGAACCATATGACTTAAGACACCTTAACTTCATAGTTTTTGCACTTCAGTCCAAAAGTGCACTAATTTTGCACTTAGCCCCCTAGGGTTTTAGTCTATGATTTTCCAGGGTTCTATTTAGGGTTTTTAGTACTCTTAGGGTTTGGATATCACTTAAGTTCATCCATGGTGACATTTTATGACTATTTCAATTAAGTTTGAAGTATTCTCTTGTTTAGGTTTTGGTTATCCCTTTAAGCCCAATCTAGGGTTAGATATTACACCCTAGGGTTTCACTCATGAAGTGTCACATCAATACAACTTGTTTGAAATTTTTTGCCTAGTGAATGCACTCTAGGTGTGACAAAAACATGATATGCCCATGCATATGATGTTATGCTCAAGTTTTAGTAATAGTAACACCAGGGGTGTTACATCCTTCCCCCCATAAAAGAATCTCATCCCGAGATTAAAAGTCCTAGGGCAAGTAATAGAAAAGGAAACACGACACATCTTTATTTCCTTATTTTTGGTACAAGGTAGGGGTGGTTTGGGGCTCATTCCTTTATTACAACAATTGTATACACTTTACAAATTACATGAGGCTAAAAAGCCTGGGAAATTCCTTTCTAAAAAGTCCTGAGTTTCCCATGTAGCCTCATCTTCTGAATGTTGGTTCCACTGTATCTTGTAAAACTTGAGAGTTCTTCTTCGTGTAATCCTGTCCTTTGATCCAAGACTCGAATAGGGTGTTCTGAATATGTCAAGTCTGGTTCTAAGGTAACATCCATTACTTCAATGGTTCGATCGGGAACCCGAAGACACTTCTTCAATTGAGATACGTGGAACACATTATGTACAACAGACAATGTTTCGGGTAACTGTAATCGGTATGCCACTGGTCCACATTGCTCAAGAATAGGGAAAGGACCAATGTACCGGGGCGCAAGCTTCCCTTTTACCCCGAAACGTGATACACCCTTCATTGGTGAGACTTTCAGATAAACATAATCTCCAACTAGAAAGTACAAGGGTGTCCGTCGTTGGTCTGCGTAACTCTTCTGACGATCTTGAACTTCTTTTAAATTATGAATTATTTGCCGAACTTTTTTCTTCGGTCTCCTTTACCATATCTAGCCTGAAGAAACTCCTTTCACCTGGTTCAGACCAGTTTAACGGAGTACGACACCGTCGGCCATACAAAGCTTCGAAGGGTGCCATCTTAATGCTTTCTTGATAGCTATTATTGTACGAGAACTCCGCTAATGGTAAACAATCATCCCATTTTTGTGGGAATTCCAGAACACATGCTCGTAACATATCCTCAAGTATCTGATTTATTCTCTCAGTCTACCCACTGGTTTGGGGATGGTAGGCCGAACTGTGGAGCAACTTAGTACCCAGGGATTTATGGAGTGCTTCCCAAAACTTGGCTACAAATTGAGGTCCCCGATCCGACACTATAGTTTTTGGAACCCCATGCAGACTAAGAATACAAGCAATGTATAATTGGGCATAAACAGCAACCGGGTGATCTGTCTTGACTGGTAGAAAATGGGCTATCTTAGTAAGTCGATCAACTATAACCCAAATAGAATCATACCCTTTGGCTGTCCTGGGCAACCCCACAATAAAGTCCATGCTAATATCTTCCCCTTTCCATGTTGGTATAGGTAGAGATTGTAATGGACCAGTAGCTTTCAAGTGTATGGCCTTGACACGTCTACAAGTGTCACATCTTGCCACATAGCGTGCAATTTCAATCTTCATCTTTGTCCACCAATAATGTTGTTTTAGATCATGATACATCTTAGTGCTTCCAGGATGAATAGAATAGCGACTAAGATGTGCTTCATCCAAATTTGCTGGTGGATTCCATCATTCTTGGGCACAACTATGCGGTTATTAAACCATACAACACCTTGATCATCTTTTTTGAAACATTTGGCTCTTCCGGCCTTTATCTTCTCATGGATGTATTTCATACCCTCATCATTCTTTTGAGCATCAATTATCCTTTGTAAAAGGACTGACTCAAGCTTTAGTTGATTTAAGGTTTCATGTTGGATCATTTCCATGTTTAACTTCTCCATCTCCTGGCATAGTGTAATGTCAGAGATCTTCATCGTAAGACAGTGACAGGAAGCCTTGCGGCTGAGTGCATCGGCCAATACATTGGCCTTGCCTGGGTGATAATGAATTTCCAATTCATAGTCCTTAATAAGCTCGAGCCATCGCCTCTGTCTCATGTTCAATTCTGACTGGGTGAATATGTACTTCAAACTTTTATGATCTATATAAATGTGACAAATGTTCCCCAGCAGATAATGACGCTAGATTTTGAGAGCATGAACCACAACAGCTAACTTCAGATCATGAGTTGGATAATGTTCTTCATGCTGGTGCAACTGCCTTGAAGCATAAGCTATCACTCGACCTTCTTGCATTAGAACACAACCGAGACCACTGCCTGATGCGTCACAATACACATCAAAGGGCTTTTCAGTATCCGGTTGAGCCAATACCGGAGCAATGGTTAATAATACCTTCAACTGTTCAAAGCTTCATTACATTTTGAAGACCAATTAAATTTAGTATCATTTTTCAATAAACTTGTGATTGGTTTCACAAGCTTGGAAAAATCTGGAATGAATCGGCAGTAATAACCAGCCAGTCCAAGGAAACCTCAGACTTGATGTACAGTGGTTGGGGGTTTCACTCCAAAATATCCTTGACTTTGCTGGGATCCACCACAATCCCCTTGGCAGATAATACATGTCCCAAAAATTGGATCTCTTCCAGCCAGAACACGCATTTACTGAATTTAGCATATAATTGATGTTCTCTTAAGTGCGTCAACACGATCCGTAGATGCTGAGCATGCTCCTCTTCATTCTTAGAATATATTAAAATATCGTTAATGAATACCACCACAAATTTATCTAGCTCAGGCATGAATACCTAGTTCATAAGATAAGTGAAGTGGGCAGGAGCATTTGTTAGTCCGAAAGACATAACCAGATTATTCAAACAAACCAATACCATGTAGTGAATGCTGTCTTCGTTATATCTTCGGGTCGGATACGGATCTGATGGTAGCCCGATCTGAGGTCAATCTTAGAGAATACCCTTGCTCCAGTTAGTTGATCAAATAAAATGTCAATCCGGGGAAGAGGGTACTTATTTTTGATGGTAACCTCATTAAGGGGTCTATAATCCACGCACATTCGTAGTGTTTGATCCTTCTTCTTAACAAAGATGGCTGGACAACCCCATGGCGATGAGCTTGGCCGATATGAATCCCTTCTCCAGTAGATCTTGTAATTGGGTCTTGAGCTCTGCCAGTTCATTTGGAGGCATTCGGTAGACATTCTAGAAATAGGAGCTGTACCGGGCTTCAACACAATCACAAATTCTACATCTCTCTCTGGAGGCAATCCAGGCAAATCTTCTGGAAAGACGTCTGGAAACTCACATACTACCGGAATATCTTGGATCTCTGGTATGATAGCTTCATATACTCTGCCAATTGGTTTAGCTGGAATGACTACGGGGATGGTCAAGAGAACCTCTTCTTGGCCATAACTCAATCTGACAGTTCTCAAATTAGTGTTGAGAATAGCTTTATGTTGGGCCAACCAATTCATGCCTAGAATTACATCTATATCTTGGCCTTTCAGAACAATCATATTAGTAGGAAAGTCCCGTTCAACCAATGTTACGGGCACTTGGAAAGCCACTTCTTTAGTAAATATTTGACCCCCGGGTGAATGAATAGTAAACCCTTCCCTTGATTCAATATGGAATGCAATGTTCTCCACAAACTTTTTGCTTATAAAAGTATGCGAAGCACCAGAATTAAAGAGAATAATTGCAGGGTGATTGGCCACTAGAAATGTACCCATCATAACCGGTTCGCCTTCCGGTGTTGTGGCCACTTGAGTATAATAAATCCGCCCCGTTTTCCTCATTCTTGCCCGCGGTATTGTTTGCCGCATTTCCCTTTCCTTGAGCAGAATTCCCAGAACTCTGCTGATTACTTGATCTATTCTGCTTCGAGTATGGACAGTCCTTGATAAAGTGTCCGGACTTTCCACAGTTAAAGCAGCCGGTTGAAGAGCTTGGGAGAGCAGGGAAACGAGTACCAGGGGCACTCGGCTGATTTGTTGGAGTGGAGGCAGTGGCGGGGCGAATGAAGACCGGTTGTTTGAAAGGGTAGGAGGGTGGACGTAGTGAAGAGCGATTCGGATTAAAAGGTCGGATTACCAACCTTTGTCTTTTCTCAGACCCCTGACTGGGCCTGTCGCCTCCGTAACCCTTTGATTTTCCCGAGCCTGCATATTTAGCTTCGACTACCAGTGCAGTACTGATAGCCCTTTGTAGGAAAGATCAATGCAG